>APFE030786690.1:0-11169 GCA_000404065.3 Pinus taeda | reverse complement strand
TAAATTAATGAACTTCATAATAATAACTGAGGAAATCTTATGTGGATTAATAATTAACTACTTTTTTTTATTCCATTTAAAGTAGGCATAAGCTAGAAATCGAACCCACCTCCAAAGGCTCCAATAAGAAGTGATTCTACCTGGTCCAGAGACTTCTTGTTGCATGATCTGTAATATGCTCTCTTTGTTGACTCATATACAAAATAATAAGATGTATTGTAGGGAACCATACCAATTATAGTGGGTACAAGGCCTGCATATAAAGCTCTTGGACCTTCTTCCTGTGATATTTTCCTTAGAGTGTGCCTGATGCTATGATACACTCCAGGATGCATAGTGAAACGGTCCTGATTTGAAAGATAAGAAAGAAATTACCTTTACTGAGTTGACTCACAGATTGCCAAAGAAATTCCTGCTTGAGTATGCAATATATCTAGAAATGTGACTTGGATCCTTAGTAGAATATCTATTTCAAGCACCTTTCTAGAAAGTTGTATAAAAACATTACTAGTTACATAAGCAAAAAAACTACCTTCAAGACCTCCAAAGGATAGAAAGAGAATGAAAAAAGGTACTGATATATTCTGCAATCTGTATGTGACTCCCTTCGATTAGGAGAACATCTTTCCATGCTTCATAAAACATCCAAGAAAGGCCAGATGCCGGCACAACTTTGAGGAAACTTGCACTCCAACCCCTGTAAAGTCCTTTCAACCCTTCCTCCTCAATGATTGTTTTAATAATGTTAATCATGTTTTTTGGCTACTTGTCTTTTAGCATGCCAACCATGAGCCTTTTGCGAGCTACTTCCAGTGGAAAGCTTAATGCATTGGATGTAAGCCCTGCCCATATAGAAACAAGAAGTCAGGACTAAGTGGTTTACAATAAATTAATGAACTTCATGATAATAACTAAGGAAATCTTATGTGGATTAATAATTAACTACTTTGTTTTAAATGTTTTATTCCGTTTAAAGTAGGCATAAGCTAGAAAGCGAACCCACCTCCAAAGGCTCCAATAAGAAGTGCTTCTACCCAGTCCAGAGAGCATATTGCATGGTCTGCAATATGCTCTCTTTGTTGACTCATGTACAAAATAATAAGATGTACTGTATGGAACCATACCAATTATAGTGGGTACAAGGCCTACATATAAAGCTCCTGGACCTTCTTCCTGTGATATTTTCCTTAGAGCGTGCCTGATGCTATGATACACTCCAGGATGCACAGTGAAACAGTCCTGATTTGCAAGATAAGAAAGAAATTACCTTTACTGAGTTGACTCACAGATTGCCAAAGAAATTCCTGCTTGAGTATGCAATATATCTAGAAATGTGACTTGGATCCTTAGTGTAATATCTATTTCAAGCACCTTTCTAGAAAGTTGTATAAAAGCATTACTAGTTACAGAAGCAAAAAAATACCTTCAAGACCTCCAAAGGGTAGCAAGACAATGTGCCAGTGACACCTGCAGAAGCACCACTTATAGCAACTGGGAAAATCCAGGATAGTGGCAAATCTAGAGTCCGCCCAACAATTTGAACTCGGGGACATCCATTCTTCTCCCAGTGGTCTTGGATAGATGTTAAAAATCGTTTTGTAGATTCAAATGTGCAAAGCTCAATTTCTTGGGTAGGAACTATCCGAAGTAGATTAATGCCATTGCCATCCCACAGCCCTTTCCAGCCTTGTTCTTTCATCACCTATTTAAAACTCCCAACAATGTTCTTTGAACCAACACCTAAAATCATCCTTGTCCTGGAGGAGACATTTGCAAAATACATTGGATTCCTTTTCCATCAAGCATAATGGCTTAATACAGGAGCATAAAAAACATAACTGAAACCAAGTTCATATGATACTGAAATTTCCAGTTCATACTTCAGAGACAGGACAATAGCTTTCTCTAGCTCATCTATCTCTTCTTCAGATAATGAAACATGCATACCTCTGAATTATTCGGTTAGAAACAACCAGATGGTTTAGAAAGGTAATTCAGAGATAAGTAATTGAACACATAAGACAAATTTTGAAAGACCTAATTGGCTGTATTTATAAAAGAAAAAAAGCTATTGCACATCCATGATGTATTCCATAAGAAAGGTGGTACTTATATAACCCTTAGAATTCTCCGAGGGGACAGCTGAGCTTTCAGTCCTGCAAATGATGAATACACTAAAAAAAATCCTCACTTAGTATCGTCCCTGGACCCAGTCCTCCTCTATCCATTAAAGAACCCAAACACTTGAGAATTTAATTATTCTCATTTTCTTTGTCTAATGTTAAGGTCAGATGGGCTTTATCAGGCTAGTGAAAGTAGGGTCACAATCAGTGTTTTCAGGGTTTTATTCTCTTTAAGTGACATGTTAGGGTTTTATTCTCTTAAGTAACATGTTTGCAACTTTGCCCCTTATGGGCCAATGCACCTCCACAAAGAGGGCATTCAAATAACATAAGCCATCATGTGTTCCACCTTTTGATAAGTGCTAGATACTCAGCAGATTAAAGTCTGAAAGAAGAATTGTAATGTCATTCTCTTCCATTTGAGTGTAGTACCCTTTTGAAGCATAACACTCTTGAAAAATCAATATAAAAGCATTTCTCTAGAGAGAATGCATCAAGAATTCGGAGGACATAAGCATCTAGCTCTTCAGCAAGATTGATTATTTTCTTGTGAATGGGTTGAATGCTCGCAGACATAATCATTTAACTGAAAGAGGAGGAAATATTTATGTGGAGCCAAATCTCATCACAGGGATATGTCACTATAGTAAGGATAAAGTATCCTATTAAACACCCACTTAGACCAATTCGGCCTGTTGGACATGTGTTAAACCCCTTTGTTGATGGATGGAAACCAATTCCAGGTAGTCAAACACCATCTCTCACACATAGACACAGAAAAACTTTATACCTGCTGCGATTTATAATCTGGGATGTTTACATGGCAGCATCCCGTCCCAACCACTAATCCAACTAGTCAAACAAAAGATTCAGAGACAAACTCCAGTAACATAGCATGTGCTAGTGATATTGAATATCAAGGTTGAGAATCTGTAGAAAAGCCCACAAAAGAATAGGTTGAATAGATTGGCAATCGATCCTACACCGGCATATTCAAAACACACTGAACAACCCTAATCAATTGAATAAAGGCACTAAAGCAGGATACTGCGCTCTCGAATAATATATATGTTCCATAACTGACTCGAGTAGCAAAAACTGATTGCTTTCACTAGTGAGCCAACTTAACCATTCTGCATCCTGGGGAGACGCAAAGCCTATGGTCTTTCATACCAATCGGAATGAATAAGAGACAAAAGGCTTTATAAATTTCAGGAAGCCCAAGACCTAAAATCAAGGAAGAAAAAAAAATGTCTGGAACCAAACCGTCCTCCCATCACCCCCAACCCCCAAATGGATACTAAGAATAATAGATATTGAAAAAAAAAAAAGAGTTTTTCTTTCCATTTTGCCCATTACTAAGCAGTAACTTCCAGTAGGATCTTGGACTTTATAGAGTAAGCACCATGCTGTCTGCATAATGCAACTTGAAATTTCCAATAAAAAGATTAAAAACATTTCATCTTGTCTCTGAATAAAATGAAGAATGAATGAAGAAAAGTTACCGGATAGATTCCAAAGGACCCACTGCAGTTTTAGCCATGGCCTCGGAAAAAGCTCCACTGGTAAACTCTCTAAATGATCTGCCTTTGAATAAAGTCTGCATGCATATCAAGATTAATAGGTGAGAAAAATTGGGATTCCCATATCAATATAAAGAGACAGAGCAGTCGGAGGGTCAGCATTTTCTTCAAGTAAAATTTACTGCGGTGGGTTTAGTATGAAATTCTCTCTACTCGGTTCAGTAAATAATACATAAATCATTGGGATTGAAATTTGAAATTGAGGATCTCCAATGTTCTACTCTGGAGTCTGTACCAAGGGTAGAAAAGCATACTTACTTGGAATGCTTTGCGCAGATCAAGAGCCTGAAAATTTTCTTTGCTGGGTAGTTTGTCTAACTTTGCCTCCATACATTTCATAATTAAGGGATCCATGGTGCTCAGAGCCAACAGCTCTATGACTTGAAGTTATGGGATTTTCACACCCCACCTCAATTATGGACTGTTAATTTTAGAAACCAAAATGACATAGAGGAGACCCACAATACCCATCACCCGCCTGCATGGTGCCAATAATCCTTTTTAGGTTTCAGGACAAATCCATGAAAGTAGTTTTTTGGATCAATTTCGATTATGGAGAATGATGCTATATAGCGGTTAGCCCACCTGTACATAATACTTTCGATAATTACGCCGTCAGGCGCTTCCCTCTGAAATCCATCCCCTTTTTGCCTACCTGTCATCCTTGGACAGCGTACGATTAGATGTTAGATGATTACAAAGACTTGAACCGTCGATCCTTGTGATGCTCTGTGTTTCCCTCGCTGCGAAGGAAAGAATCGTTCAGGTAAGGGTGGGTGCAGGGTTAACACCGTTTCGCCTCCAATAATCCCGACATATTTACAGTCGAAAATGGTCCATTTGAGGTTTAACGAGCAATCCCAGGATGGCTACTCAAGATGTCGAGATGAAAGACTCAACAGCCGCGGTCTCCAATTCTTCTGCGCCATCGCTTCCTCCGGTTCTCACACGTAAGTTTTATGAGATTTTGCCATTGCAGGTAGTGCCTGTTTTGCCCGTGTTTGTGTTGAAATTGAGGCATATTTGTGGGTGTTGCAGATCTGAAGATTACTGGGCTTCTAGTGCCCCCGGCACACGAGATTTAGCATTGTTAATCTACTCTCGAAAATCACCGACAAGGCATAGATTTTGGGCTTCATCACATCGGTAATTACGTCGTAAGGCATTTCCCTCTTAAATCCATCCCCTTTTTGCCTACCTGTCATCCTTGGACACCGTACGATTAGATGTTAGATGATTACAAAGACTTGAACCGTCGATCCTTGTGATGCTCTGTGTTTCCCTCACTGTGAAGGAAAGAATCGTTCAGGTAAGGGTGGGTGCGGGGTTAACACCATTTTGCCTCCATTAATCCCGACATATTTACAGTCGAAAATGGTCAATTTCATGTTTAACGAGCAATCCCAAGATGGCTACTCAAGGTGTCGAGATGAAGGACTCAACAGCCGCGGTCTCCAATTCTTCTGTGCCATCCCCTCCTCCGATTCTCACGCGTAAGTTATATGAGATTTTGCCATTGTAGGTAGTGCCTGTTTTGCCCGTGTTTGTGTGAAATTGAGTCATATTTGTGGGTGTTGCAGATCTGAAGATTACTGGGCTTCTAGTGCCCTCGTCACATGAGAGTTAGCATTGCTAATCTACTCTCCAAAATCAGTGACAAGGCACAGATTTTGGGCTTCATCACACCCATCGCCATCACTGGGAGCTAAGGCTTCTTATAGCATGGTGATTACTTCATGCCTTTAATGATTCCAGGCTGTAAATGATGATTTGGTGATTCTGCTTTGGATTTGGTGTGTCTTTTGCAATTTTTTTTTTAAGGTTTCAGGCTTGGGGATCTAGGTGGGTGTTGGTTATTTAGCGATTTTCCTTATGGGTTTCTGTTATCGTGAATGTTTGGCCAGGTTTCATATTGATTGCCTCGTGATTTTCTACGTTTCTATGAACTTTTAGTGCTTATGTGTTAATTTTCATGGGTTTTTGCCTTGCGGATGCCTGCTACCTTGTTTGGTCAGTGGTGTTTTTGGTTGATTTTCTATCTGGGTGCTTCTGTTTCATGGCTGCCATGGAATTTATGCCTAACGGTGAAATACCCACATAACATGCCTATTGGGAGCTGATCTCACGTGTCTTGTTGCCGGTTTTGTGCCTTGGCTTTTTGTTTCATCTACATGCTCTGATTTTTGTGTCTATGATCTGTGCTTCAGGGGGTTTTCCACAGCTGATCTTTATTGTTGTAAATATCTAAGTGAGAACCTATGGATAAGAGTTGTAGAAATCAAATCAGACCCATGTGTAGATAGTACTATACTGCTACCTCAGAGAGCAGGCAAAAACCATTGCAAGGAATCCTATAGAAATTTTGATAAAATCACAAGACCAGCTTATTTGAGCCTTGAAGCAAATGACTTTTCCCCCACAGAGATTCCGAAACGGTTCTTCTGTGCTATCCCGATCCAATTTTGTTCCTGGACGTTTTCTTGTTTTTCTAGCATCACTTTAGGTGTTTTAGGCGTAGATTTGCATCTGGGTTTTAGTCACAAGACATCAATTAGATTTGTATAGGATTAGAATGTCTTCACTAGTTTATTTTCCATGGATCTCTGGCAATGAGCTCTCTTAAGATGTTTTTTTCTTTTTTTCTTTTGTGAAGAAGCTCAGGGATCAAATTGACTCCATATTATTACGCATCCACATTCTAACCATGGCCTAAGGTCTAGACTGGCTGCTGACAGATTTGAGATCTTATGCATGTATGGTCTTAAGCACAGTTCTAGACTAGCGTAAATTGTCCAGTATTTTCCAGGTTGTTGCATGGCTATATTTTGGGTGTATGTTAGCTTTGTTCTGTTGTTTTCTCTTTCTTGATATTGGCATAATAAATTTTGTTTTGCTGGGTTTTTGAATTTGGCAAAATTATATAGGCTGTGAAACCAGTTCAGTTTATTTGAGATGCAGGTTCCCGGATGGTTTTCTAAGGTCTCCAAGCCTGGTAATACCTCAGCTCATGATTCTCAGACTTAACTTCTTTCCTTTCCTCCATCTTTCAAGCAGTAACCTTGTCATGATTTTTTTGTTGCAGCAGCGGGGAGGTTTGCTTATTATTTTTGTCTTCACCATCAGAAATGTGGGTCTATCGCAGTCTGGAGGTTATTGGGAGCTGATCTCACATGTCCTGTTGCATGTTTTGTGCCTTGGCTTTCTATTTCATCTACACGCTCTGATTTTTGTGTTTATGATCTGTGCTTCAGGGGGTTTTCCAGAGCTGATATTTATTGCTGTAAATATCTAAGCGAGAACCTATGGATTAGAGTTGTATAAATCAGATCAGATTCATGCCTACCCATGCCAGTAAAGAAAGTGTAAGCTTATGCTTTTTTTTATGCCCCTTTGGGTTGTAATAGAGCTAGTTATTTGAAGTGAACTAGACTCATGCATTTTATGACAAGAGGCTTGCACATGAGGTTAATGGTGATTCCCTTGGAGAGGTATGAGTTGAATTATCGTTTTGTTATTATTGTGATTAATATATCTTTATCCTTATGTAATTGTCTCATGTTTGGGAAGGTTTGTAACTAGTTGTAATATGTTGTGCCGTCACCTTCCAGGAGTTCAAGGGATATGTCTTCAAAATTATGGGAGGTTGTGATAAGCAGGGTTTTCCCATGAAACAAGGAGTTCTTACTCCAGGTCGTGTATGCCTGGTATTGCACAGAGGTAAAATATTAAGCTTCAGAATTTTGTTCTTGTATGATATGTTATCATATAGTTTCATACCAGCAATTTAGTAGATTATTCGGATCAATATTTATTATCTTTCTCCGGGCACCCCCTGCTTTAGTGAGTATGGAAGGCGTAATGGTGAGAGGAGACAAAAGTCTGTTAGGGGATGCATTGTTAGCCCTAATCTTTCTGTCTTGAACCTGGTCATTGTTAAGAAGGGTTACTACTGAATCTGTTTATTTCATTGATGGGGATATGTTGCAATTCTTGATCCCCTATATTACTTGCATGAATTTGTGGACCTTCTGTTTGTAGGAGAAAATGATCTTCTGGGTCTGACGGACATTGAAAAACCAAGGATGCAGGGACATAAAAGGGCATCCAAAATCAGAAAATTTTTCACTCTTTCCAAATAGGATGATGTTAGGCAAAATCTTACACCGAAAATTCAAATTCACCAAAGAGTATTTCAGAGGAAAATCATTGTGATAATTGAGTAATATGGAGAACAACTACAGATCCGTGCTACCAGCATTTTTCCAGGGAAAATAACCTTGCAAAATGAAACCCAACGACACCCTTTATGAAGAAACCAAAAATACCAGAAACCCTTGGCTTCTCGTCAGATCTACCAAAAGATTCATATAATCGTAAGTAATTTCAATACTATTCCTCAAGAATCCTCAGCAAACATATCAGTCTTCAACAGTCCAAAGGTGAGAAATCTCTTCAGAGATGACTTATTGCTTTGGCTCACTGTTTCCAATAATCCATCTTTCACAATCATAGAAATGAACTGTGTGTGCAAATAGCCACACTTACAAAGATATAATTAGATAGAAATGAGGGTGATGAATATGTAATATACAACCAATCAATAGGATGCTCATTGCTATCATTGTTACAGTCACACATAAGTCAATGTCATGCAATCAGTGTTACTCTTACAACATCAACAAATCGTCAAGGATCTATCACACAAGGTTTCTGTCCTGTGTCAAGGTCTTTAGCTATTAGTGCTATTGGTGAAGCTTCAGACCTAGGATCACAACTTGAAGAGAAGAAACTGGTAGAGCCTCCTACTTTGAAGATAAATATCACAGATACCCAAACAAAAGCTCGGTCTTCTCAAGTAATGGTGCTTCTAAGTTTGCTACTGAGGCATGACAACACAAAATTGTACATTGCTTACTTTCTATTTTCTGAGGGGAAATGTACACTTAAGTAGCCACTTGTGATATTAAAATAGTGAGCTCGGAGGTCAACATAATGCTCAGACTTATTGAGAAACAAGAGTTGGATATATTCAATAGACAAAGATGGAGATGGGAGTTTCAATGGACAATCTGCTTCAAACAATTTCAGCTCACGGAATCAGGAATCGATTTCAAATATTATTGCTCTATATAATTCATTCTCTTATGAAGGATTCGTGGTAGAAGGACCTTGAAAAAAACCTCGTTCCTCAGATTTTGGCAAAGATGATTTAGATTTCAGAAATGACAAATCAAACACCTGTAACCATCAGTGTTGTTAGATTTATCACCAACAAAATCTAACACTGAAAATTCAAATTCACCAAAGAGTATTTCAAATGAAAATCATCTTCATAATTAAGTAGTATGGAGAACAACTACAGATCCGTGCTACCAACATTTTTCCAGGGAAAATAATCTTGCAAATTGAAACCCAACGACACCCTTTATGAAGAAACCAAAAATACCAGAAACCCTTGTCTTCTCGTCAGATCTACCAAAAGCTCCATATAACCGTAAGTAATTTCAATACTCTTCCACAAGAACCCTCAACAAACATATCAGAGCATGTGTCATTGATGAGGGCTGAAGATTTCAAAAAGGGGTTCTGGACAGCGGCTAGCACGTGTCCCAGGAAATTTGCAGATGTAATTAACTTGAGAAGTTTGATCCACAGACATAATTCTTATGAGAAGTTTGATCCACCTACAAAAGAAGAGAGAGAGTGAAACACAACATGGCATAGCCTTATAAATTGTAAACCCAACAAGCCATCGAAACCCTAGTCAAAAATAAAACAAAAACTTTTCAAAGCAATCGTCAATTTTCTAGAAATCCTTCAACCGCATGGAAGAATCGTGCATTTGATATGCATTTTCACCCTTACGCACACTGTGTTTTTGTATTTTCATTAATAAAACATAATATAATTATGGGTTTGGGTATAGAAATTGTCAAAAATAAAGAGTTCAGTTTACCAAGATGAAAAAGAAGAGTCAACCTTAACAAATATCCCTGGACCCTTGAGTTGAATAAACTCCAAGGAAAATACCTATCTTGTGTCTTAATTAGAAAGGCTCAGAATTATGTGCAATATAAAATCTCTTACCTGAATAAGGAGGAGAAAAATAGAATTCCAAATAAGAGACTAATTATTTTAATTAACTAAATAATAATAAAAAGTAAATTAAATCACCTTTATTTTACTAGATTATTTACAATGATTTTAAAACATACTTTCAGTGTTACAACTATTAATTTTTTATGAATATATGTGATTTAGAAATAAACAAATTCAAATTAAAACTCATTTATTATGATTTTAAAGCATACTTTCAATGTTAAGCAACCATTAAAATTTTATGAATAAATTTCACTTCACAAATAAATAAATTCAAATTATGAGTAGAATTTTTTTGGGATAAGTTATGAGATGCAAAATATTCCCAACCACGGGTATGATACAAGAGCGACTAATTATTTTTATTAATTAAATAATAAAAAAAATTAAAATTATTATGATTTTAAAGCATATTTTCAGTGTTAAGCAACCATTAAAATTTTATGAATAAATTTGACTTCACAAATAAATAAATTCTTATTATGAGTAGAATTTTTTTGGGATAAGTTATGAGATGCAGAAGATTCCCAACCAGGGTATGAATACAAGAGAGACAATTATTTTTATTAAAATTAATAATTAAAAAATTAAATTATGATTTAGTTCTAATAATCATCTTCATCTTATTGGAGAGAGACTAATTATTTTTATTAATTAAATAATAAAACAAATTAAAATTATGATTTAGTTCTAATAATCATCTTTATCTTTTTAGATTGTTTACTATGATTTTAAAGCATACTTTCAGTCTTACACAACCATTAATTAATTGTTTGAATAAAAGTGACTTTAGAAATAAATAAATTCAAATTAAAACTAAATTACTATGATTTTAAAGTAAATTCAAATTAACTCACACTCACAATTTATAGTGTTCTTCCTACTTCTCCTCTCCTTTGGCTATAGCTTTCCCATTTGAGCAACTTGGTAGCTTCATAGTCATGAACAACGATTTATATGCAATATTAATTCAATAATTAATAAAAAATACTATGAGGCACCCTAAATCAATTTCATTTCTGCTACATCTCTACATTTCATTTAGATTTTCCCATTCCCATATCCTGATTGTTCCTCAATTTGTGCCTCCTCAATTTATGCTTTACGGCGTTTCCTTTGCAACATTTGGTGCAAATGCTAGTTTTTAGATCACTTGGGGCCTTAATGTTGGTGTGCCAAGCCCATTTAAGCTATTATGCTTATTGTTTCACAAAATTAATTGTGACTATCATTAGTTTTGTCCTCTTTCTTAGTAGAAATTAGAATTATCTTCTAAAATAGGATGTCTAAGTTCCAATAACACTTTCAATGTATACAGAAAGTTCTGTCAGATTCACTGACGTACCCGTGTTGAGGATTTTTTT
>APFE030786689.1:0-24687 GCA_000404065.3 Pinus taeda | reverse complement strand
AAAAAAAAAAAAAAAAACAAAGAAAAAGAAAGAAAAAAAGAAAAAGAAAAGAGGACTAATCTCTGTGAAAAATCGCAGGTGGCAATGAATACATTGCAGGAAATGAGGGGCGCACAAAATGAGAACAGGAGTCCCTACCAGGCTCCAGGACATCCCCTTAGACACCCCCTCCATTTCCACTCACCTCTCCTAGGATTTGGTCACATTTAGGTTAAGATTGGGCCTTTTACAGGAAGTTCGGGGCTTTCTACAGGAAGCTATAGGTGTTTCTACAGGAAGTTTTGTATTTCTACAGGAAACATCCTGTAGAACCTTCAGGCGAGCCAGATTCGATTTTGGAAGGGAATCTAAAGCTTGGAATCTATTGGTCAGGCCTACAAGCATCCATGTTCCCATCCCTCACCTTTCTCCACCATTTTTTCCACCTCATCGTACTTCTTTTATGAAAACTGTGTTTTCTACAGGAAGTTCTTTTAGAAATTACAGAAAGCTATAAAGGGATTTTAAAAAGTAGTTTGGCGAACATGGAAGCTTCATCAAGGGTTCATAAGTCCTCTTGTCATCTTCAAACTCCTCCTCCATCATTTCCATGCCTGCATCATAGCCCAAGCTCATTTTTCATTACCATGCAAAAAACCTGCAGAATGCTTGGAAACAAAAATACCTAGTGTTGAAATTTGTTTTTTCCATATCTTGAAAAAACATGCATCCATTTAAAAAACCGTTTTACAAGGAGTTGTATAGAGATGATGGCAACATGCCCGAGTAACTACAGCCAATTCTGGTGCACGGTTTCCAAGAAATTAGCCTCCATCACCTTCATCCATTTTTGCATTTTCTCCATATTCAGGCATTTGTTTCAATATATGTTTCATGGGGAGATTCCTATGGGTGATAGTAACCTACCCAAGCAGTTTCAGCCAATTTCAATGCATGGTTTCTGAGAAATTGATCTCTGTAATCTTCATCCATTTTCCATTTTTCTCGAAATCTGTGCATCCATTGATCACAATTTTGCTATGGGACGTGCATAATGATGACATGAACATGCTCAGAAAGTTTCAGATTGATCCGGTCTATCGTTCAGGAGAAATGGTGAAAACAAGTTTATGTCCTGTGGAAATTCAATATTAGCAGCTTGAGGGTGCAGATCTGAACGTGGAAGCTAGTTCCTACAGTGTGGATCTGACCAGAGGATACCTACACAAGAAAAAATAGCCATGAATCAGCCACCAAGCCATCACGCAACCACAAAAACCAATGCATGCAGCAAATGAAAGGCCACAACACCTCACAACAACCATTCGACTTCTAGGTATGTGACTAAAGCTCGTTCCTCTATTGCATGAATCTAATTTAAGAAGTGCATGAATGAATGGAATGGTGGGATTAAGCCACAAATCTAGCAAATTTATCCTGACATTTCCTTCTCTAGCGCTCAGCCGAAAGTCATGCAATATACGTGGACAATCGACTCATGTCAAAATTAAAGCAACAGGGAGTTTTGGTCGTTTAAACCTCAACGTAATTGACGGAGTGATCACAGGTAGGAAACGGGATGTTTCGTGATAGCACTGTCGTCTACAGGGGCTAGCGTACATTTTTGCCACCTCACCACAAATCACGTAGCAATTAAAGAACGCTCGGCTGAAACTCACGAACTGCTATTCATTTGCACTTGTCACATCCTCAACTGAAGTTTGCACAAAATGATTAACTAGTCATCCCCCACTGGTTTCTGTACCTGTCTTCGAGATTCTGTTGTGTATCAGGCTCGCTCAGAGGCGCATGGGCATTCTACAGGAAGTACGGAATATCCTTCCAAAGCAAAGAAGCCTGGACTTTTCTTCATCGAGTTTCGAGTTCTGAGAGAGGTAGGCTTGAAAAAACACTCTTCCATGCATGATGTTTCAAAAGGTGGTGAATTAAAACTGTCTGGAGTAGGAGAATTAGAAACAAATATGCCTGTGGGTCAAGAATGGTAGTTTTCCTATGTGATACAAGGAATTTTTTTCAGTTGGTTCTGCATCACATTCTCCTCCACGGTTCCTATTGACAGATTTCTCCTGTAGAAAATTTAAAGCACTGTGAGGGCTAACATGTGCATGAGGAATGTGAATTTTATGTGGTTGTATGCATGCTGGGGATGAAAATTAAGCTCTACACTCTGTCTGTGGGAGCCTAATTCCCTTCTGACAGTCGAGTATTTAGGCAGCAAAAGTCTTGAAACTAGGGAATTGTTGTTCATTGATATCAAACAGCCGAGGAATTCTTCTTTGAGTCCAGGGGGAAACTATAAACAACATTTCCATTTCTGAAAAAAAGCATAAGAAAAAGGGAGCACTCTCACCATGCCAGGGCGATTCATAATTCAGCATTATCCATGGTTATCATGTGAACTTACACTTCATCCAGCAGTGAAGACAGGGAACACATTGAGGCAGAAGAGAAAGCTAAGGGTAAGGAAACCCAGGACAGACCACCACAGAAAGAGCAAGAAGAGAAAGAAGAGAAAGGCCAAGCTGCTAAGCCAAAAACTGTGGGTGGAATAAAGGCACAAATGCTAAGGAAGAAATGGTTGCAAATTAGGGCAGAGATGACTGAAAATGTCCAAGCAAGTGAGGGCACACCCAAGGCAACCATAGCAAAATTAAAAGAGAAGGCACCCCCAACCGAGCAGGCCAAAATAGTGAAACCGTTTCTACAGGAAGCCAAAAGACAAGTTCTACAGAGAGTCTAGAAATAGGGCAACAGAAGGAAAAATCACTTGAGATTTTAGCCAGGGAGGTAGCAGCTGTGCTGGCCACCCTAAGAACATCTCCAAATCAGAAAGGGAAGCGAAAGAGGGAGCCTCCAATGTATTTTAAGGCAAGAAGGAGCATGCGGGTAAAAATTGGCAGACCCCAACCACATTCAAAAGAGCCCATTACAATTGTAGACACCTCGGCTACACAAAAGGAAAATTATCCTTCAAAGGCATCCATCACCTAGGAACGGGGAAGCCCGAAGACATCCACCATGAGAGAAAGAATGAAAATGTTGGACACAAAGACCTCTCTACAGGATGCTGAGACAGTTCTACAGGAAGCTGAGAATTCTCTAGGAAAAGGAGCACAAGCAGTGGGAAGAAGCAGAGAGAAAAGCATGGTTTCATGACCAAGAAGAGGACATCATTTCAGAAGCTTGGCATGATAGGGAGGCTGTCAGGGCCATCAAAGATGAGGAGATAGATTAGTTTCTCAGAAGATGAGCAACACTTTCGGTAGGGGGTGATGATGAGCCCCAAAAATGGATAATTATATGGTCTCATTCAACCTTCTAATTCAACTTAATCCACCATTCTCATTAGTTTATTGCATGATTTTTATTATATTTATGCTAATAGAGTGAATTGGGTTAGTCATTATGCCAACAAGTCTAATGTGTGCTTTATGCAGTGTTTTTGGTCAATTTGGAGACAAAGTCAAAGGTTTAAATGAGCACTTGGTATCCAAATTCGTGGAGAGGATTTTAGGAAGGTGTCCCCTTCATTTATGGGCCCTTACCTCAAATTCTCCAACAACAACTCGGAGTTCAAGCGCCACCACATCAATTATCACAAGTGCAACCAAGCAAGTCAAGTAGGACTGCTGTTAACTACAAGTTTTGGCAGCCGAGTCCCTAAAGTTTAGGAGGATTTTTGGGGTCCTCAATTTGTATAAATAAGAAGGATTAGGGCCTAATTTTGGTTAGCCAGTAATTAGTCACTTTTTAGGCAGAAGTTAGCTAGTTTGTAGTTCAATTTTAGTCTTTCTTTAGGCAATAGTTTAACTCTACATTTCAACACATTTTCAAGTTTTCTTTGTGGACAGTTTTTGGAATGTAACTATTATTTTGATCAATAAAGATGAATCCAGATTTGCACCAGCTGTAATCTCTCTTAGGAGGCTGTAGCTCTTGGGTTTGGGCCCATCTCAAGTGCCCAGTACCACCTTTGTTTACCTTTATCTGTTTTTGATGCGTTCTTGGAATAAAATCTGCTATTTAATTTAAAATCTTGTTTTATTATTTAGGTTCCTTTTGATGATTAAAAATGCTTTCCATGTTAAAATTTACTTGATAGGTTAATCATAGGGAATATATTCAGAAAAAGGATACCAAGCACCTTGGATCTCACCTCCCCCTCAGTGGAATCATGAGCTGGGACCAAGGTGACCTTGCTGCTACCAAAAATGTTGTCTTTGCTTCACCATGCAAGTATTAGTGTTGGATTCTTAGTTGTCAAACTTGATATTAGTTTTTATGGCATGCTTAGGTTTATGATTGCTTAGTTGCATAGTTATTTCATCTAATTTCTTTGCAAATAAACCTCTGTTCCATTTCTTTGTTGTTATCTAGGTTATAATAGGCTAACGTAGATAGGTCTTTGATTTTCCAAGTCCTTGTTTGTGTCATTTGAAAAACAACTTGCAAAGCACATGTTACACTTCTTCATCTACCCATACTCCATCCAACCTACCTACTTCATCCTCGATTTCAGATCCTTGCCTTACCTTTGCCACGTTCCCTCACGTTGACCTACTTTCCATATTATTGTGTAGCATTGCCTTATCTCTCCTTGAACAAACCTAACCATCCGCGCCACTCCTTAACTCCATCCACAAAGTCTTGAACCTCCTCACACTCCTATCTCACCTCCATACTCATTCCTTCATATTTTTCCCTCCATCCATCCTCCAAAATCTCATTTCTGAACATCTTGTAGAAAATCACAGAACATCCTATAGAAATTCCAGAACATCTTGTAGAACCCCTGCAAATATCCTGTAGAAGCTCACGAATGAGGCTTCTTGATAGCCAAACTCTGTGAAACTCTCTGGAAGGGTACTAGGGACCCCTTAGGCCCTCTCTGAACCTTCCCAACCTCTTGCAAGCATTTCTTCTCACCAATTCACCTCTGCACAGTCAAAAACAGTGAAAGCACATGCATGATAATACTAACAACTTATTCAAAAATACAAAAATATATTTTCTTCAGATAGTGATGACTTAGGCACATGCATTTTACCTTCCTAGAAGTCACTGGCATCTCTTTCAGTAGCTTGCATCTTCTTTTTCACATCAGTAGGGCTAGCTGGTAAAATTAGGGTTTGCTAGGGTTTGCATTTCCTTTCAGCTTTTTAGTTTCTTTCTGCAAGTAGATTAGCTTCCTTTGAGTTATCTTTCATCCATAAGTTAAAATCCTTCTTCTCAAAGCTCATAGAAGTTGTCTTAAGCCCCTAGTGGACTTATGCCAACTGGCCAAGTGATAACTACGGCAAGAGCTAGTACTTGTGCATACAGTGTCGTCGCTTCCAAGTTTGTTACGAACTACCAGGTTGATAAAATTAAAGAATGGAGTCCCATGAGTTGCAACATTATTGCTACAATACTGGGGCCCACCACTCTTTTTGGCGTCGTTTTCGAGGAAGCGTCAGAATATTGGTGATTGCTGCTATTCTTATATTTTCTACTACAACCTTCTGATAAGTAGTTTAATTCATTTCAATTCTGCAATTTTATTTCTGCAAAAGTAGATTAGACATTTCCTACTTTCATAGATTAGAATTTCAATTCTCCAATTTCATTTCTACAAACGTAGATTAGCATTTCAATTCCGCAATTTCAATTCTACAAGCGTAGATTAGCATTTCAATTCCGCAAGCGTAGCTTAGCATTTCATTCCTGCAATTTCATTTCAGCAAAATAGATTAGTCCTTTCCTACTTTCATTTCAATTCTGCATTTTCATTTCAGCAAGATAGTTATCTGCAGCTCAATCTATTTTAGTTTTGTAGGTACAAGAAGAAAAATACAAAAATAATCCAAAACTATTTCCTTTCATGCCTTGTAGGAGTAGAGATAATTCAGAAAAAAGATTCAACAACACCCCCACTGCTTCACACAGCCAACCTTCTCTCTTCTTCGATGGCTGTGATTAAAGAACCCTTAGGTGGAAAACAAGACATATTTGAAGAACCTCTAGGGGAGAAGAAGAATAAAACATTCCTCTAGAGCAAATGGCTGCAAACAGAAATTTTGGGAGCAATACATTTTCTTCCAACTCAATCTTTAGAGGTGAATGTGAAAATCTGATGGAAGATTTCAAGAGTGATATGAGGCAGTTTCTTGCCATGCAACTAAATACCTGCAGATCCAAAGGAAGCAAGAGGAAGATGGGAGGGTTGTGGACATATTTGGTCCTAGGTGCACTAGAAAGCATCTTAGGAATGAATGTCCAATGCACTCCCTAGAAGTGTGTTTCGTCTGTGAAGAATACCATCCTACGAATCAGTGCCCTTCCTTGCCTGGACTTAAGGCTGCATATCAGAGAGCCAAAGGAGCCACTGAATCACTCTATTATATGAACCAAAGGAAGCCACATGGACCCATACCTTACCAGCAGGAACTGCAAGGGACATCCCAGACCTATTACGACCCCTATCAAGCCACTTTCATGCCTTCTTGGGGTCCCCCTGCTCATCCTTCCTGGTTCACACCTCCTCCTTGTTCCTTCACAGATCCCTATTATGCCCAACCAGCTACTCATTCGTTTCACTCTTATGCTTAGCCACAGCCTCAGTGGAATGCACCTCATGAGGGTTGGAGGCCCCAATACAACTCTCCTCCCGCTCATTTTCCTCCACCACCTGCCCAACCACAAACCCATTCACATCCATCTCAAATATACACCCCTACTCAACTACCCGTACTGCCATTTCCAAACCCGCACATTGGAATAGCTCAACCCAATTGCAAAGCTAAGGCACAACATGTCCAAATGACTCCTCTTAAGCTCAATGATCTTCACCATATCTCAGGAAGAGTATTGCAAAAAAGAGATTATCTTGAAAGCACTGAAGGACTGCATCCAGCAAAAGAAGATTCAAAAGAAGAGATGAAAGAACCATGGGCTTCACTTGAGGAATAGAAGACATCAAAATCAGAGATCGAGAGAGTGCCCTCATGGTTACCATCAAATATTCCATGTATTCAAGAGAAAACCCAGTAGAAAGAGGAAGATGTGAAGGTCATGATAGAATAAGATATGGAGAATGATCCAGATCAGCAAAAGGACCAAGGATATCAGAGCTATATTGAGATATGGTTTCAGACAGTCACTAAGTTGCAGCAGTACTCTCTTCCTCAGCTATGCTCGATCCCTTCAAAGTCAAATCATTTGTTCTCTGAAATCCGGATACCTGTCAAAGCATGCATTTCGAGCCTCCACATCATTTTGTCTCTAATCTTGATGTGCACATGGATCCATTGGAAGTATTCTTATACTTGAGAAAGGTTTTTGTTTTCAAGTAGGGTAGGGTAGAAAAAAAAATGCAAATAAGAGGAAAAATATAAGGTGAAAACCTCCTCGGAGTCGCCTTAGATTGACTCATTGATTGAAAACTTCCGTGAGGCAGTTAATGGGTTGGAAAAAAGAAGAAAAGAGAATAATATCCCTCGGTGAAAACCTCCCTTGGAGGCGCCCAAGGCAGAAAATTAGGGTGAAAACCTCCATGAGGCACCCTATTTGTTTAAAAAAAGAAAAAGAAAAAAAAAAGAAAAAAAAGAAAAAAAGAAAAGAAAACATGACTAATCTCTGTGAAAAATTGCAGATGACTGTGAATACATTGCAGGAAAAGGGGGGTGCACAAAACGAGGAAAGGAGTCCGTACCAGGCTCCACGACATCCCCTCAGACACCCCTCCATGGCCACTCACCTCTCCTAGGATTTGGTCACATTTGGGTTGAGATTGGGCCTTTTACAGGAAGTTCTAGGTTTTCTACAGGAAACTACAGGCGTTTCTACAGGAAGTTCTGTATTTCTACAAGAAACATCATGTAGAACCTTCAGGCGAGCCAGATTCGTTTTTGGAAGAGAATTTAAAACTTGGAATCTATTAGTTAGGCCTGCAAGCATCCATGTTTCCATCCTCACCTTTCTCCACCATTTTTTCCACCTCATCATACTTCTTTTATGAAAATTGTGTTTTCTATAGGAAGTTCCTATAGAAATTACAGAAGGCTGGAAAGGGATTTTAAAAAGTAGTTTGGCGAACATGGAAGTTTCATCAAGGGCTCATAAGTCCTATTGTCATCTTAAAACTCCTCCTCCATCATTTTCATGCCTGCATCATAGCCCAAGCTCATTTTTTATTACCATGCAAAAAAACTACAGAATGCTTGGAAACAAAAATACCTAATGCTAAAATTTGTTTTTTCCAGAACTTGAAAACCGTACATCCATTAACAAAACTGTTTTATAGGGAGTTGTATGGGGATTATGGCAACATGCCCGAGCAATTTTAGCTAATTCTGGTGCACGGTTTCCAAGAAATTAGCCTCCATCACCTTCAGCCATTTTTGCATTTTCTCAATATCTGTGCATCTGTTTCAAAACCTGTTTCATAGGGAGATTCATATGGGTGATAGTAACCTACCTAAGCAGTTTCAGCCAATTCTAATGCACGGTTTCTGAGAAATTGATCTCTGTAATCTTCATCCATTTTCCATTTTTAGCGAAATCTGTGCATCCATTGATCGCAATTTTGCTATGGGTGGTGCATAATGATGACAGGAACATGCTCAGAAAGTTTCAGATTGATCCGGTCTATCGTTCAGGAGCAATGGTGAAAACAAGTTTCTGTTGTGTGGAAATTCAACATCAGCAGCTTGAGGGTACATATCTGAATTTGGAAGCCAGCTCCTGCAGTGTGGATCTGACCAGAGGATACCTGCACAAGAAAAAATAGCCATGAATCAGCCACCAAGCCATCATGCAACCATAGAAATCAATGCATGCAGCAAATGAAAAGCCACATCACCTCACAACAACCATTCGACTTCCAGGTATGTGACTAAAATTCGTTCCTCTATTGCATGAATCTAATTTAAGAACTGCATGAATGAATGGAATGGTGGGATTAAGCCATGAATTTAGCAAGGTTAACCTGAAATTTCCTTCTCTAGCGCTCATCCAGATGTCATGCAATATACGTGGACAATCGACTCACCTGAAAATTAAAACAACAGGGAGTGTTGGCCATTTAAACCTCAACGTAATTGACGGAGTGATCACAGGTAGGAAATAGGATGTTTCGTGACAGCACTGCTATCTGCATGGGCTAGCGCACATTTTTTCCGCCTCACCACAAATCACGCAACAATTAAAGAACACTTTACTGAAACTCACGAACTGCTGTTCATTTGCACTTGCCACATCCTCAACTGAAGTTTGCACAAAATGATTAACTAGTCATCCTCCACTGGTTTCTCTACCTGTCTTTGAGATTCTACTGCGTATCAGGCTCGCTTAGAGGTGCAGGTGTTTTCTACAAGAAGACGTTCTACAGGAAGTACGACATATCCTTTTGATGCAGAGAAGCCTGAACTTTTCTTCATCGAGTTTGGAGTTCTGAGAGAGGTAGGCTTAAAAAAAACACTCTTCCATGCATGATGTTTCAAAAGGTGGTGAATTAAAACTGTCTGGAGTAGGAGAATTAGAAGAAAATATGCCTGTGGGTCAAGAATGGTAGTTTTCCTGTGTGATACACGGAATTTTTTTCAGTTGGTTCTACATCACATTCTCCTCCACGGTTCCTTTTAACAAATTTCTCCTGTAGAAAAGTTAAAGCACTGTGAGTGCTAACATGTGCATGAAGAATGTGAATTTTATGTGGTTGTATGCATGCCGAGGATGAAAATTAAGCTCTACGCTTTGTCTGTGGGAGCCTAATTCCCTTCTCACAGTTGAGTATTTGGGAAACAAAAGTCTTGAAACTATGGAATTGTTGTTCATTGATATCAAACAGCTGAGTAATTCTTTCTTGAGTCCAGGGGGAAACTATAAACAACATTTCCGTTTCTGAAAAAAACATAAGAAAAATGGAGCACTCTCACCATGCTAGGGGGATTCATAATTCAGCATTATCCATGGTTATCATGTGAACTTACACTTCATCCAGCAGTGAATACAGGGAACACATTGAGGCAGAAGAGAAAGCCAAGGGTAAGGAAACCCAAGAAAGACCACCACAGAAATAGCAAGAAGAGAAACAAGAGAAAGGCCAAGCTGCTGAGCCCAAAACTATGGGTGGAATAAAGGCACAAATTCCAAGGAAGAAATGGTTGCAAATCAGGGCAGAGAGGACTGAAAAAGTCCAAGAAAGTGAGGGAACACCCAAGGCAACCACAAAAAAATTAAAAAAGAAGGCACCCCCAGCCAAGCAGGCCAACACAGTGAAAACCATTTCTACAGGAAGCCAGAAGACAGGTTCTATAGTAAGTCTAGAAACAGGGCAACAGAAGGAAAAATTGCCTGAGATTTTAGCCAGGGAGGCAGCAGCTGTGCTGGCCACCCTAAGCACATCTCCAAATCAGAAAGGGAAGTGAAAGAGGGAGCCTCCCATGTATTTTAAGGCAAGAAGGAGCATGTGGGTAAAAACTGGCAGACCCCAACCACAGTCAAAAGAGCCCATTACAATTGTAGACACCTCATCTACACAAAAGGAGAATTCTCCCTCAAAGGCATCCATCACCTAGGAACGGGGAAGACCGAAGACATCCACTGGGAGAGAAAGAATGAAAATGTTGGACACAAAGGCCTCTCTACAGGATGCTGAGACAGTTCTACAGGAAGCTAAGAATTCTCTAGGAAAAGGAGCACAGGCAGTGGGAAGAAGCAGAGAGAAAAGCATGGTTTCATGACCGATAAGAGGACATCACTTCAGAAGCTTGGCATGATAGGGAGGCCACCAGGGCCATCAAAGATGAGGAGATAGATTAGTTTCTCAGAGGATGAGCAACACTTTCAGTAGGGGGTGATGATGAGCCCCAAAAATGGATAATTATATGGGCTCATTCAACCTTCTAATTCAACTTAATCCACCATTCTCATTAGTTTATTGCATGTTTTTTATTATATTTATGCTAATAGAGTGAATTGGGTTAGTCATTATGCCAACAAGTCTAATGTGTGCTTTATGCAGTGTTTTTGGTCAATTTGGAGACAAAATCGAAGGTTTAAATGAGCACTTGGCATCCAAATTCGTGGAGAGGATTTTTAGGAAGGTGTCCTCTTCATTTATGGGCCCTTACCTCGAATTTTCCACCATCAGCTTGGAGTTCAAAGGCCACCACATCAATTATCTCAAGGGAAGCCAAGCAAGTCAAGTAGGACTGTTGTTAACTACAAGTTTTGGCAACCAAGTCCCTAAAGTTTAGGAGCACTGTTGGGGTCCTCAATTTGTATAAATAAGAAGGCTTAGGGCCTCATTTTGGTTAGCCAGTAGTTAGTCACTTTGTAGGAAAAAGTTAGCTAGTTTGTAATTCGATTTTAGTCTTTCTTTAGGCAGTAGTTTAGCTCTGCATTTCAGCACATTTTCAAGTTTTCTTTATGGACAGTTTTTGGAATGTAAATATTATTTTGATCAATAAAGATGAATCCAGATTTGCACCAGCTCTAATCTGTCTTAGGAGGCTACAGCTCTTGGGTTTGGGCCCATCTCAAGTGCCCAATACCTCCTTTGTTTACCTTTATGTGTTTTTGTTGCGTTCTTGGAATAAAATCTGCTATTTAAATTAAAATCTTGTTTTGTTATTTAGGTTTCTTTTGATGATTAAGAATGCTTTCCATGTTTAGATTTACTTGATAAGTTAATCACAGGGAATATCTTCAGAAAAAGGCTACCAAGCACCTTGGATCTCACCTCCCCCTCAATGGAATCATGAGCTGGGACCAAGGTGACCTTGTTGCCACCAAAAACGTTGTCTTTGCTTCACCATGCAAGTATTAGTGTTGAATTCTTAGTTTTCAAACTTGATATCAGTTTTGATGGCATGCTTAGGTTTATGATTGCTTAGTTGCACAGTTATTTCATCTAATTTCATTGCAAATAAACCTCTTTTCCATTTCTTTGCTGTTATCTAGGTTAGAATAAGCTAACGTATATAGGTCTTTGATTTTCTAAGTACCTGTTTGTGTCCTTTGAAAAACAACTTGCAGAGCACCTGTTACACTTCTTCATCTGCCCATACTCCATCCAACCTACCTGCTTCATCCTCCATTTCAGATCCTTGCCTTACCTTTGCCACATTCCCTCACATTGACCTACTTTCCATATTATTGTGTAGCATTGCCTTAGCTCTTCTTGAACAAATCTAACCATCCGCGCCACTCCTCAACTCCTTCTACCAAGTCTTGAACTCCTCACACTCCTATCTCACCTCCATGCTCATTCCTTCATATTTTTCCCTCCATCCGTCCTCCAAAATCTCATTTCTGAACATCCTGTAGAAAATCACAGAACATCCTGTAGAACCCCTGCAGACATCTTGTAGAAGCTCACGAATGAGGTTTCTTGATATCCAAACTCTATGAAACTCTCTTGAAGAGTGCTAGGGACCTCTTAGGCCCTCTCCGAACCTTCCCAACCTCTTGCAAGCATTTCTTCTCACCGATTCACCTCTGCACAGTCAAAAACAGTGAAAGCACATGCATGATAATTCTAACAACTTATTCAAAAATACAAAAAGATGTTTTCTTCGGATGGTGATAACATAGACACATGCATTTTAACTTCCTAGAAGTCACTGACATCTCTTTCAGTAGCTTGCATCCTCTTTTTTGGATCAGTAGGGCTAGCTGGTAAAATTAGGGTTTGCATTTCCTTTCAGCTTTTTAGTTTCTTTCTGCAAGTAGATTAGCTTCCTTTGAGTTAGATTTCATCCATCAGTTAAAAATATTATTCTCAAAGCTCATAGAAGTTGGCTTAAGCCCCTAGTTGACTTGTTCCAGCTGATCAAGTGACAGCGGCGGCAAGAGCTAGTACTTGTGCATACAACACCGTCGCTTCCAACTTTGTTACGAACTACCTGGTTGATAAAATTAAAGAAGGGAGTCCTAGGAGTTGCAGCATTATTTCTGCAATATTGGGGCCCACCAATCACCTGCCCATCATGGAATAAGAAACGTGGAGGTGTCTCAGGTGACTCGAGTGAGGTTGCCCGCCCGTCGTGTAGTGGTAAATGAGGTTTGGTTGAGGAGTGCGGTTGGTAGCTCGTGTGAGGGCGCGCTTGCCCAGCTCGGGCAAGAAACTTGGTTGGCACATAGAGGTGTTGCCTATTTGTAAAATTGGCTAAGTATGAAACTTGGTGTTTCCCAAGTATACTTTTAAACATTATAAAGTTGAATAATATATTGTATTCGGGCAGACTCATTGTTCAAGGAGTTTCCCCTCCCTTTATACTGTGCAATTGTGTTCTTCATGTATAATTGCGGATGATAATGAATGTGTATGGGTGTTCATTGGTATAAAGGAAACATAATAATACTTGGTTGAAAAAAACAAACTAAGTAGACTAATGGTTAGGTGTAGTCCATGAACATAAGTATTGGTGAAAAGAAAGTGTTCGGTGGCACTGCACCTCGCCAAGTACAGTTGAAAGACTACCATAGGCCTGGGGGCATGACACGCGGGGTTCCCATGTCACTCGCTCCATGGCTAAAACTATTGCCCAAGTTTGGGGAGCTTCAGGTTTCCATGTCATCGCGCGACAGGGAATGGCCACCCAAGTTTGGGGAGCTTTGGGTTTCCATGTCATCGCGCGACAGGGAACGACCGACCAAGTCTACCAAACATGGGGCTTTCCAGTCTGTGGTATGATGGAAACTGTAACCCTGGGGTCTTCCATGTCTCGCCACGATAGAAACGGGGACATCGGTGCAGGGAACTCAGTTTTCCATGCCGTGGAACGACAGAGAACCGCCCAAGTCTGCGAAACCCGGGGGCTTTCTGTTTCATGGCATGATAGAAACCACCTAATTCGGGGAACCTCTAGGGTCTCCATCTCCCGCCTGGGTGAAAATCACAGCCCCGACATGGGGAAATTGGATTTCCATGTCGCAGCATGATCGAAATCACTAAATTTTATGGAACTCATGGTTTCCATGTTGTGGAACGATGAAGAACCTCCCAAGTCTTGCGAGCTCGGGGTTTCCATTTTGCGATGGGGTGGAAACCGCTTGCCTAGTCTATCTCTGGAACTTGGGGTTTCCATGCCTTGTTGCGATGAGAGCCATCCAAGTGCGGGGAAAGCGAGGTTTCCCTAACCCACCATGACGATAGCTACCCAAGTGCGCGAAATCTAGGGTTTCCATGTCCCATTGCACCAGAAACCTCTACCACGTAAGCGGGGGGCGGGTCAAGTATTCGAGTCAGGAGTGCTCGAGAGAGTCAAAAGTTTGAACCCGTAGTATGGGGGCTCGCGTTCAGTTATATGTGACTCGGGTGAGCATTCGGTTATATGTGAAGACTTGGCATGACATTCGCTTATACGCAACGGTGATGGGTGCACTCATAGTGGGCACGCCGTGTTGGGCATGGCGCACGCCCCTTGATACCTACGCGACGGGCGAGTCACCGACGGAAGGTGCGCGGGCGACCCTTGTTGGGTGCCCAGATGAAAGATGTGGCAATGTGCGGATGAGTTAGGACGCGGGTAGGTGTGCGACGGGTGTAATCGGCAAGGTGTTGGAGCCGACACATGGGTGCGATGGTGCACACGAAGGGACACGACAGTTCATTGGAATGGGGTGTGTCAAGGTTATGTGGCAGGTTAGATGGGCATGCATGTTGTTGGAGCTAACCCTTGTTATCCCCGAGAGACATGGCCTTTGGGCGAAAGGATGTGTATAAGTAAGGAGGATGGAATTCGATGAAGGGACATCGAATTCAGACTTCCACATCGCAAAACAAGTGCGAAGGAAGGAGTTTGGCGAAAATGGAAGGAAGAGAAGGACACGGGTAAGAGGGCCACACTGGTGGGCAGATTACAGATGGCGGGTCAGACTTAGTAGCGCGGACAGGTAGAACAGGGCAAGTTAGCGTCTGGGCAGGCAGGCCACACTACACGCAGGCGACGCACCCTCACTATGGACCACACTGACGGGCAGAGTTTGGGCGCCACGGAATGGAAAGTCGGGTGGACAGGTTCACAGTTCAGGTGTGGAGTTGTGTCGTGCAAGCCATAGGCAGTGCAGCATGACCACACGACACGACAGGTTGAAAGAATAATTGAAGAAGATAAATTTATGGTAAGTTATTTTTGCTGCATTGTTAAGAACACTTATTTGAAAATTGACTGAGTGTTGAAGTAGGTGCAGACCGTGTACTCAAGCATTGGTAAAAGGAAAATTTATGGTGGTGCCGCACCCGCTTATGCATGGTTGAAATACTACCACTAGGATAGGAGTGTGACATGGGGTCTCCCAGTCCCTCCTCCACAAAAGTCATCAAATTGCGGGGAACCCAGGGATTCCATGTCTCGCCTTGTCAAAAGCATCCCAAGTGCGGGAAATTTGGGGTTTCCATGTCTCGTCGTGATGGAAATCACCCAGGTGTAGTAAACTTGGTGTACATCGAGTCTGCAACCTCACATCAAGAAAAAGGCTCGGTTGGTCAAGAGAATGAAGGCTTCTTCATTGGTAAAGGATCTCACTAATGATCAAAGGTTGGAGTCTCTTCTAGAGCTAGTCCACCATGGAGTATCAAAAGTTGAAAGAAAGACACAGTGCCAGGGAATGAAGTGCCGAAGAAACAAAATGCAGAGAGGAGGAAGGACTCAACTTGTGCTGGGAGGATATTATTGTCAAGCATCTAGGGCTTCACAATGACCAATAAGAAGCTTCAATAAGAGAAATTTACAAAAGGGTTTTCCTGTTTGAGAGAGAGATGTTTTTCCTTGGTAGAGAGCCAACATCTTGTGTTCTTGTTCTTATGTCTTAGGCACCATTTTTATGAAAGTAAACACACATGCATTAATAAGAAGAGAAGAAGATTAAGATAACATGATAAATTGTAAAACAGCTTCACAAATTGTTATCATGTCTAGAACAATCCAGCTATACCCCATTGCCCCTGATTCTTCAACGCGGTACCAGAGCTAAGGTGAAACATCAAGGAAAGGGAATCTCAAGAACATCCGCAAGGTTGAAGCATCAAGACAAGAAGTCTCAATCACATCAAGGACAAGAAGGTCTACCATCTATCATTCATCATGGAAGACTACAAAGCAAGAAGAAACACCTTGTATAAAGGCACCTACAAGAAGAACAAATCAAAGAGAGACCTACATCAAGCTACACCATCTTGAAAAATGAAAGGCACTACGAGTCAAGTCATCAAGCAAGTCCATTTGAAGAAAGGAACTTGAACAACATCAAGATCTAAGGAAGGCAAGCCATCAAGTCTTCAAGAAGAAAGCAAGTTCACTACATCTCAAACCTTATCAAGTAAGTATATGTCCCCTTATGAGTATACCTCAGTGTCTTTTTGCAAGGAAAGTAACAAATTGGTTGGGACCACTACACGTCCAAAGTCCAACGATTTGGATGCCAAGAATATGGACGCTACAAAAGGGATTGTCCTAAACTTGAGAAGGACAACAACAACAAGAGAAAAAGGGAAAAAGCTCATGCAACTCAAGAAGTGAAAGAAGACGACAAGAAGAAAAAGAAGGAAGATCCTCCTATGACTAAGTCAACCTCTTTGCTTAAAGTCTTCTTTCAAAGGGGGTAGAGCTCTCATTGGGGGTCCCATTTATGGAATTCAAGAGAGGATGATATACAGGCGAGAGCAGATGAAGCAAGAAAGGCTACATCAATCGAGGAGAACTATCAAATAAAGCCAAGATGATAAAAGCATAACCAAGATAAGGTATGTATGCATCAAAGTTTAAGTCGTGTCATCATATATATTTATTGGGTCATTGGAAAAGTTCTATAATCGCAATCAAGAATAAAAGGATCTCTTTCTCCAATGACATGCTCGGAGGCATGTACTAGAGTGGAGTAAAGGTCAACATGAAGAAGTGTTCTCATAAGGAGTATAAGGTGGTTGACTAATCAATCCAAGAAGAAGCAAATGAAGAAAGAGATCAAGCATGTGAAGAACATCGCGGTCACAAAGAATAACTATTTGACAATATTCCTCAACATCTCTCGAAAGAAGGCATGGAAACTCTGACAAAGGAAGAAAAAGATAAAGGACCCTTGACACCTATGAAGGCCTCGGAGATAGTAAGGTGCATATAACCGTTTCAACTCTACAAATATGTCATGATGAAGAGGCCATCCAACAAAAGCACCATTTGGTGTTGAAGCAATATCACGATGAAGTCATGAAGGGCCACTAAACCAAAGTATGGGAACAAGCAAGTACAACCAAGCATCCATGTGATAAGTATTATGAAGGATAGACAAGATGACAAAGGAGTAGCTAGATGAATAAAAGGACCTGATATATATGAAGAAGGCCACTTTCCAAGAAGGGAGCAATGACATGACCAACCAGGAGGGAAAGTGATCGATGGCCGGTACCCTACCAAGAAGAAGTTCAAACAAATACTTCATGACATCGAAGGAAAAAGGAGATCAAGCAGCTGAAGGACTCATGAAGAAGACGTTGTTGATGAATGGACAAGTCCCTAGATAAGAGGGAGTTCTAAAAATTTCCCAACTACAAAGGATCTTGGGCAAGTTCCTTGCCAGAGGAAAATTGGGCATGTCTTCCTCAATCAAGGGGAAGAGATAGGCACAACATTCTTGTCTTCACTTAGCAAGAAAGAACGGGAGGATTGGGTAATCATTTGGCATCTCATGCTCTTTGAGGATGTGTAGGGAATCCAAGACAAGAGTAGGCAAGAGGAGCAATATTCTTTGAGGGCTAGGAACCCAAGAAAAGAATTTTCCTAGAAGGTCATACTCAGCGAACACCTGGGTGGCTATGTACCTTTAGAGACAATGACTAAGGTTTTTATAAGCCATCGACCTCGCCAAAATTGTGCTCTGATCTTATGAGAGATAAAGGTATTAGTCAAGGCCTTGTTATGAATAATGTTGGCTAATATGATGCTATAACAAATGGGTTTCCAATCCAGTTTCTCTTATGCGAATTATTCAAGATTGAAAAATAGCCAAACACCTTGTAATGATTTATGAATACCTCACTAGTTAAGAGGGGTGTTGAAGAAAGTGTAACTGGGTTGAGTTCGGTCTTCATAAATGTACTTTTGATATTTGTATTTATTCAAGAAGAGAAATATATATATATATATATATATATATATATATATAATATATATATATATATATTATTATCATTGACTTTCTTGCTCATTGAAATAGGCCTAGCACATGTTAAAGTGTTTATAAAGAGTCAAAAGAAAATGTTGAAGACCTTAAGGGCATGTTACACGAGGTATATTTATGTATTAGAGTCAAATATATTCCTACCCTTGTGCATTCGTTTGGGTCGTGTGCCCATTCAAACCCCAAATTTCCTTCGGGCAGGCCGCGTCATCGCATGCCATGCCGTGTGTGGGTGCCTGGGCACACGTGGCCGTGCTGAAAATGCTAAGTTGTGACTGCTCATGTCCCTTCTTTGTTCGGGTTTTGCACCCATGGAAACCACAAATTTCATTCGGTCGATTCAGGTAGGCTCGCCCAGGGTGGGTCGGGTCATGTCGTGCCATGTGTGGGTGCCCCGACACACGTGGTCGTGCCAAAAATTCAAAGTCGTCACTGCTCGTGTGTCTTCTGCATGTTCATGCGGCCCATTTGTCTGATGCTCCCTTGGGCCTTCGTTCGAATCATGCACCCATGGAAAGCCCAAATTTCGTTCGGGCTGTGCACACATGGAAACCCCAAATTTCGTTCCGGTGGGTTGGGTCGTGTCATGTGTGGGTGCTCGTGCAAACACGTTCGGGTGAGTCGGTTCGGGTCGTGTAGTGTGTGGGTGCCCATGCAAACGCGGTCAGGCGAGTCGAATCGAGTCGTGCCGTGCCGTGCGTGGGTGCTCAGGAACATGTGGGCATGCAAAAAATGTTAAGGCATGACCACCCGTGTGCCTTCTGCATGTTTGCACGACCCGTTTGCCCGATGCTCCATCTTGCCTTCGTTCGGGTCGTGCACCCATGGAAAACCCAAATTTCATTCGGGCGGGTCTGGTCGTGCCATGCGTGGGTGCTCAGGCACACATGGCAGTGCCAAAAATGCTAAGTCGTGACCCCTGATGTGCCTTATACACGTTCGTGCAGCCCATTTGCCCGACGCTCCCTTGTGCCTTCGTTTGGGTCGTGCACCCATGGAAACCCCAAATTTCGTTCGGGTTGTGCATACAAGGAAACCCCAAATTTTGTTTGGGTCGGGTCTGGTTGTGTCGTGTCATGTGTGGGTGCCTTTGCAAACGCATTTGGGTGGGTCAGGTACGCTCGCCCAAGGCCGGTCGGGTTGTGTCGTGCCATGTGTGGGTGCCCGAGCACACATGGTCGTACCAAAAATGATAAGTCGTGATCGCCTGTGTGTCTTCTACACATTCGTGTGGCCCGTTTTCTTGACGCTCCCTTGTGCCTTTGTTCAGGTCGTGTGCCCATGGAAACCCCAAAATTTCATTTGGGTCGTGCGCCCATGGAAACCCCAAATTTTGTTTAGGCGGGTCGGCACGTGTCATGTGTGGGTGCCTGTGCAAACGCGTTGGGGTGGGTCAGGTCAGGTCATGTGACGACGCCCAGGGCACATGTGGCTGTATAAAAAATGCTAAGTTGTGAGCAAGGATGGGCTTTTTGCACGATCGTGCTGCCCGTTTGCCCGAATCTCCCTTGTTCCTTCGTTTTGGTCGTGTGTCAGAGCCCATGTAAACTTGTTCGAGCGGGTCGTTTGTTGCGTAAACACTCGTTCGGGCGAGTCATTTTCCATGTAAACTCGTTCAGGTGGGTCGTTTGAGGGTGCCCGTGTAAACTCGTTCGGGAAAGTCATTTTCCATGTAAACACATTAAACCGGGTCATTTGAGGGCGCCCGTGTAAACTTGTTCGGGCGAGTCAAGCGAGGGTGTCCATGTAAACTCTTTCGGGCGGGTCGGGCAAGGTCATCCATACAAACTCATTTGGGCGGGTCGAGCGAGGGCGTTCGTGCAAACTCATTCGGGTGGGTCGTTCAGGAGAGGGCGTCCGTGCAAACTCGTTCAGGCGAGTTGTTCGGGAGAGGGTGTTCGGGTGGGTCATTTGAGGGCATCCTTGCAAACTCATTCAGGAAGGTCAGGCGATGGCGTCCATGTCAACTCATTGGGGTGGGTTGGGCGAGGGCATCCATGCAAACTCGTTCGGGCGGGTCAAGCGAGGGTGCGCCCAGGCACACGAGCCCATATTAAAAATCCTATGTTGTGACCTGGGGGGGCCTTTGTGCACATTTATGAAGCTCGTTTTCCTTGCTCTCCGTTGTCCCTTCGTTTCGATAGTGTGGGCACCCATGTAAACTCGTTCTAGCGGGTCGAGCGAGGGCGTCCATGTCAACTCATTCAGGCGGGTCAGGAAAGGGTGTCCATGTTAACTCATTTGGGTGGGTCTTTTGGGGGAGGACGTCCCTCTCAACTCATTCGGGTGGGTCGGACGAGGGCGCGCCTGGGGAAACGAGCCGGTATAAAAAATGCTAAGTTGTGACCCGAGGATGGCTTTGTGCACATTCGTGTAGCTCGCTTTCCTGGCTCTCCCTTGTCCCTTCGTTTTGATCATGTGGACACCCATGTAAACTCGTTTGGGTGGGTTATTTGAGGGTGTCCATGTCAACTCGTTCGGGTGGGTCGGGCGAGGGCGTCCATGTGAACTCGTTCGGTGGGGTCGGGTGTGGGCATCCATGTGAACTTGTTTGGGCAGGTCGGGTGAGGGCACACTCGGGTGAACGAGCCCGTATCAAAAATGCTAACTTGTGACCCAAGTTTGACTTTGTGCACATTCGTGTAGCTCATTTTCCCAACGCTCCCTTGACCCTTTGTTTCGGTTGTGTGGGAGCCCATGTAAACTCGTTTGTGTGTGCCGTTTGAGGGTGTCCGTGTGAACTCGTTCGAGCGGGTCGAGCGAGGGCGTCCATGTGAACTCGTTCAGGTGGGTTAAGCGAGGACGCGCCTGGGCGAACGAGCTCGTATCAAAAATGCTAAGTTGTGACTAGAGGTTGGCTTTGTGCATGTTCGTGTAGCTTGTTTTCCAGACTCTCCCTTGTCACTTCATTTCGGTTGTGTGGGTGCCCATGTAAAATCGTTCGGGTGGGTCGTTTGAGGGCGTGCGTGTCATCCCATTCGAGCAGGTCAAGTGAGGGCGTCCGTGTGAACTAATTCGGGTAGGCCAGGCGAGGGTGCACCCGGGCGAACGAGCCCATATTAAAAATGCTAAGTTGTGGCCCAACGTTGGCTTTGTGTACTTTTGTGCAGCTCGTTTGCCTGGGTCTCCCTTGTCCCTTCGTTTCGGTCATGTGGGTGCCCATGTAAACTCGTTCAGGTAGGTCATTTGAGGGTGTCTGTGTCAACTCGTTCGGGTGGGTCGTTCGGGGGGGTCGGGTGAGCGCATCCGTGTGAGCTCATTCAGGCGGGTCGGGCAAGGGCATGCCCAGGCGAATGAGCCCATATAAAAAATGCTAAGTTGTGACCCGAGGTTGGCTTTGTGCATGTTCGTGCAGCTTGTTTGCTCGGCTCTCCCTTGTCCCTTCGGTTCGGTCATGTCGGTGCCCATGTAAATTCGTTCAGGGGAGTCGGACGAGGGCATCCATGTGAACTCGTTCGGGCAGGTTGGGCAAGGGCATCCGTGTGAACTCGTTCGGGTGAGTCAGGGCAGGCCGTGCCCGGGCGAACGAGCCCGTATCAAAAATGCTAAGTTGTGACCTGTGGTTGGATTTGTGCACATTCGTGCAGCTCGTTCGCCCGACTCTCCCTTGTCACTTCGTTTCAGTCGTTTGGGAGCCCATGTAAACTCATTCAAGTGGGTCGTTTGAGGGCATCTGTGTCAACTCGTTCGAGCGGGTCGGGCGAGGGCGTCCATGTGAAATCGTTCAAGTGGGTCGGGCGAGGGTGTTTGTGTGAACTTGTTCGGGTGGGTCGGGCGAGGGTGCACTCGGGCGAACGAGCCCATATCGAAAATGCCAAGTTGTGACCCAAGGTTGGCTTTGTGCATGTTCGTGCGGCTCGTTTCCCTGACTCTCCCTTGTCCCTTCATTTCGGTGAGTAGTTTGAGGGCGTGCGTGTCAAATGGTTCGGGTGGGTCGGGTGAGGGCATCTGTGTGAACTTGTTCGGGTAGGTCGGGTGAGGGCATCCGTGTGAACATGCTCGGGCGAGTCGGGCGAGGGTGCGCTCGGGTGAACGAGCCCGTGTTCAAAATGCTAAGTTGTGACCCGAGGTTGGCTTTGTGCACTTTCGTGCAGCTCGTTTTCCTGGATCTCCCTTGTCCCTTCATTTCCGTCGTGTGGGTGCCCATGTAAACTCATTCAGGCGGGTCGGGTGAGGGCGCACCCGAGCGAACAAGCCTGTATCAAAAATGTTAAGTTGTGACTTGAGGTTGGCTTTATGCACGTTAGTGCAGCTCGTTTCCCCGATCTCCCTTGTACCTTCGTTTCGGTCGTGTGGGTGCCCATGTAAACTCATTCGGGTAGGTCATTTGAGGGTGTCTGTGTCAACTCGTTTGGGTGGGTCGGGCGAGGGCGTGCCCGGGTGAACGAGCCCGTATCAAATATACTAATTTGTGACCCAAGGTTAGCTTTGTGCACATTCGTGGAGCTCATTTGCCCAGCTCTACCTTTAACCCTTCATTTTGATCGTGTCGGCGCCCGTGTAAATTCGTTCAAGTGGGTCGGGCGAGGGCATCTGTGTGAACTTATTCGGGTGGGTCAGGCGAGGGCGTCTGTGTGAACTCGTTCGGGCGCGCCCAGGCGAACAAGCCCGTATCAATAATGCTAAGTTGTGACCCAAGGTTGGCTTTGTGCACGTTCGTGTGGCTCGTTTGCCCGGCTCTCCCTTTGTAGAGCCTCTACTCTACACCTACTTATCTACCATTTTCCTCAATCTTTCCTTATCTTTCCTTATCTTTTGCCTCATTTTCACCATAAAACCACCCAGATCATTACATTAGGTGTTATTAAGCATGATTAAGTAAGTTTTGCTAATGGATGACTATTTGTTTAGATTTTGACTTACTTGCAGGCATCCCGCAGCTATCTGAAGATCCTGCAGCTATCTGAAGATCCTGCAGCCTTTTTGTTAAATGCAATGTTCCACGTGTCGGTTTGCCAGATGAGCCACATGGGCACTTAGGTGTCAATGTGCTCGAGGTTCCTGTCCTATTTTTCCAGCCATCCACGTCATCTTTATCCACGGTCAAAGCTGGGCAAGTCACGGTCAACTCAAGGCAGTTTAACGGTGATTGTGAGCTGCTTGGTCACGTCATCTTAAACGGTGACTTGTCCATGTTCTACAGATGGCAGGGGACATGATCCAACATGGGATTCATTACCCATGACGACAGAGCCACTAACTCCTCCACGCAGCCGCATGAAGTGTCAAGGAACCATGAATACGCATAACAACTTATTTACTTTTCAGTTAATCAGTTGCACGGATAGGCTATCTTAGAAACTTCTATAAATAGCTGCGTCTGTGTACGCTCATGAGGCTTTTTATCAGTTGTATTTTGATGAACCTGTGTTACATTTTAAAGCATTCTGAACTCTGCTTTTAGTGCTATTCTAGCACTCTGTTTTATACATTTTCTGCAATGAAGAAATAGACATAGCACTGTTTTGAAGTTTCCAGATCTCTGAGTTTCTCTTGTGGCTGAATGGACAGAGGGCCCCTGCTCATTTCTACCACTGTAAAGTATTTTATGTGCAGTACCTTTTTCTTTACTTATTTATTTCTTTAAGCATGTATAGTTTCTTTTATTTGTTTTCCTTTCTTTCAAGCTGATCAGTGTTATTTCCTTGCAGATTTCTTTTAGCCCGGGATTTATGTGTGTATTTGCTTTAATGTCTAGTGGTAGTTGCAGTTGTCTTATTCATTATGCTGCCCTCTTTTCTCTGTTTTTTCTAGATTAGCTTTAGTGTAGTTTTACAAGTTGGATGCTAACTAATTTATGCTCTCTTTATCATGAATGGCTTATCTTTCAAGAGAACAGAACATTGATTAATTGCAGCTTGTATTTGAGTAGACTTGGCTTGTGATACTAACACTTTTTTCCACTTGTTACACATAATCACATATGTAGGAAGCAGTATGTTGGAAAAGGCTTAGTAGTGTTACAATTTGTCAAATAGAGTAGATTAGAGTTTTTATCAATTCTTGGATTTGTCTCCAGCTACCTTCTAATCGTGTTTTATGCAATGGCGGTAGAAGCAGAGAGTTAGAAGGAGATCATCACTAACAACAATCCTTGAAGTGATTTTCTTATTTTCTTTTATTTGTAGCAATATGAATAGAGACTAATGCCATTGGATTGTGGTCATTTACTTTCAAGTCATTTTGATTTATTCATTCTTTTCAAGTTCTTTTCTATTACAAATTCAGCAAGCAATTAGAAATCACCATCACACACACTTTCACTCATATAGAAATCACTTTCACACACTTGCACTCATTTTTATATAATCATCATTCCATTTTAGGAAGATAAGTTAATCATAAACAACCCCCCTAAACAACAAAAGCTCTAAGAAAGTTACTGAAGTACATATAGTACACCCTCACTTCATCAGCTTACGAGCCCCGGGTTGACAATTAATACTAGCAATTTAGATAACAATAATTTGACTAAACATTTTGGCGCCGTTGCCGGGGAAGTGAAATTAAGTAGCCATACTTAGA
>APFE030786663.1:0-13076 GCA_000404065.3 Pinus taeda | reverse complement strand
ACCGCTCACCTCCAGGTCTTGCATTACAATGAAGTCCTTCCAGCCTTTTATAGGCTCCATTACATATAATACCACGGGCAGAATACTATGGGTGCACAATACCATGTGCCCCAAAACCATCAATGTTTAACCTGGTCAACTTTGACTCTATCCTGAGTCAAGTTTACCTAACAATTCCCCCCTTAAACTTGACTTGGGGTTCCTTGACTAACTCCAACCAAACCTGCTAAGTGAGACAATCCCACTCACTCTAGCTCTTAACCCCCTCAAAGTTTTTACCCAGAATATTGTTAACCCAACATCCCCCCTATCACCTAGGTCTAACCCAGACTTTACCGGTGATCACCGAGGGGTACACATGCCTTACCAGGTCTTACAGTGGTATGCCCATTTACATGCAATAATTTTGACTTCATTAAAAAAAAAATGTTTATTGTTGTTGCGATTCTAATCCATCTTTTCTCAATTTGATTTGCTCAAAAACTTCTATCAAACTACTCCAACTATGAGCCCGTCGAGAACCTCGTAGATTCCAGAACTGGTGGCCTCACGTAGCATAAAATGAACAATTTTCGAAGCTGCATGAACAATTTTCTTCTGTTGACCTTCTTTAAATAGCCGCATGAATCTCGAACAATTCGTCAGCATGTTCCAAACCAGTAAATATCGCAAATGCACTGCGATCCCTGGTAGTTATGGCACTATCTTCCGGACATTCTCCTCGAGGTTCTTCCATGTACGATTGTTCCACCATTATTTTCAGACCCAGATCTCTAAAAAGGCTACATTGATCTCATCAGGCACTATAAACCCTTGGCATCAAAGAATCCCTTTGAAGCCAATATCTGGCTCTGATACTAGTTGTTAAGAAATTTACTGCATAACATAAATAATTACTGAGAGGAATAAATATAAAAATAAGCAACAACAACCATAAACACATAAACGCAAATGTTTATTCAGGAAAACCCCAAATCCGGGGAAAAACCCAACCTAATAAGATCTCATTAGTATTGGCCAAAACCCTGGCTAATCCGACCAAGAAAGCCTTCACTGCTCACCTCCAGGTCTTACATTACAATGAATTCCTTCCAGCCTTTTATAAGCTCCATTACATATAATACCACAGGCAAAATACTATGGGCGCACAATACCATGTACCCCAAAACCATCACTGTTTAACCTGGTCAACTTTGACTCTATCCTGAGTCAAGTTTACCTAACAGGTCGCTTCCTGGAAAAGGCCTCCATAGGTGTCTTCATTCCCAGTATACGGTGCGGGCTTCTATTCTGCAAGTATATTGTTGTATTGCATGCCTCAGCCCACAAATGAAGTGGTAGGCTTTTGTCGTGCAACATCGCTTGAGATACTCCCACAATCAATCTGTTCTTCCTTTCGGCCACCCCATTCTGTTGTGTGTTATGGGGTGCCATCAACTCCTGTTTAATTCCTTCTACGGCACAGAAGTTCTTAAACTATTGGGAGACATACTGTCCACCATTTTCGCTACGCAAGGTCCTTATTTTCTTTCCAAATTCTTTCTCTGCCAAGGCTTTAAACTCACAAAAACTCAAGAAGCCCTGATCCTTCTTTTGAATAAAGTAGATCCGACATCTACGAGCAAAATCATCAATAAAAATAAGATAGTACTTTTGTTTAGCGGTGGAGGCTGTAGACAATGGTCCACAAACATCTATGTGAACTCGCTCTAGGATTGCTCCAGCTCTACTATCTCGATCCTGAAAGGAAGATTTGGCATAATTACCCAAGGTACAACCTTTGCATGTATCTGTCTACTCCAGTTTTCCCTTCGGAAGTCTGGTAGAAATCTGTTGCATGATCTTCAAGGCCCCATGGCACAAGTGGCCCAATATTCTATGCTATTGCTCGCCAACATCTTGGCTCTGCACCACCTCTGCTTTGGAACTCAATGTAGCACAATCAGCTACCTCCAGCTTGTAGAGATTCTTTACTCGAATCCCAATCCTCTTGGTCTGTCCAGTGCTGATATGCCTGAGGAATACCTTTCCTTTATTAGAGACTACATCATAGCCTTTATCTTCTAGCATAGCAACAGACACAAGATTCTTCTTCAGACCTAGTACATACTTTACATCAATCAGGGTGAGAGGATCTCCATGCTCCCTCTAAAACACAACTGTACCTTCACCTAAAACATGGTACTTTCCATCATTGCCCATCTCAATCCGCATCTGGAGATCCTTCTCCTCCAAGGTACTGAAAATATTATTGTTGTTGGTCATGTGGAATGAAGCTCCACTGTTCATGTACCAAACACATCCCACCATGGATGAAACCATGCATGCGATGAGAAAGAAATCCAACTCAAATTGTGAGGCTAGTGCCTCACCGTCTAATCCCTTCGAGGATCCCTTCCTGGATTTCTTCTGTGGACAATTCGTAGCATAATGGCCCACCTCATGACAATGAAATAATCGCACTTTCGAATTTTTCAATTTCTTCCCACCATGGGAAGAACTGGATTTGGAATGGGATGCCTTCCCTTTCCCTTTCCTCACCTTACTTTCTAAGGCTATATTTTCTTCATCATCGTGCTTTGATGAAGATCCATCTCTGGTGCTTCTTCCTATCTCCTCCTGCATTAAATCTGACCAAAGTCGTTCCCAATCTGACAGTTTCTCTCTTCCATTTACCGAGTCTTGGTAGCTATGCCAGCTCTTAGGAAGACTGAGGAGAGAAATACTCACCATGTCATCATCGGTTGTCGTGATCCCTACACTTCCAAGCTCATCCCTACAGGGGGTGAGCTTGTTCAGATATGTAGAGATCGTGTTGCCCTTTTCACACTTGATTTTCCGAAGCTTGTCTTTCAACACCAACTTCCTCTGATCGTTGTTGTTCTGATATAGATCTTTCAGTGTTTTCCACATTGAAAACGGTGTCTCCTTCCCATGGAGACTCGAGAATATGTGGTCTCGAACTCCCTCCAAAAGGATTCTCCTTGCTCTAGCCACACATTTCTTCCATTCTGCCAATTCTATAGCATTAGTTGTTGCCAGCTTGGGGACTTCTTGATCAATGAAGTCCTTTAGATCATTGTCCTCTAATATTGCTTCCATGTGATCCTTCCAGGCTATATAATTCGAGCTGCCATCAAGGGCATACTCAAGTCTTAAACCATTGAACGCCATTGGTGAAATTTGAGATGTGATAAGAATTTGAATTTTATAATCAGGAGCTTCAAACTTTGAACTTCTCCCTTCTTTGTATATTGTTCTCTTCTTTGATCACCTTTGCTCTGATACCATGTAGAATTTCCCACTATAGATCAACATATTATGCAATATACTAAAGAAAAATACAAGATCTACTTCTACAACAAACTTGTGGAAGCTTAATCGATTATGAGCAAGATCAAATAGAACACATATAACTGAGAATGAGAAAGCAATCACACATGAACACGGAAGAATACTCTGGAGGAATCCTCATCTAACAACCCCAATCTCTGTAATATCATACAAGTGGAAATATGAACGGATTAGACAAAGCTTTAGCTCACAAGCTATCCAACTCTCAGTACAATCCCTCAATATAGCTCACAGACTGAATAGACACAACATATGCCTTCCCTCAACCCTCCAAGCCTTCTATTTCCTTGCGCAGTTTCTCTTAGGGTCCAATGCTGCCACCTGTGTGAATTGGCCTCATCACACACTCATCAAATTCAAAAGTAGCTGCGCAATCTCCAAGGAATGAATTCCTTCTGCATGCAAGAGATATCCTCAATGGAATATTCCTGCAACTGATAGTACACTGTCTCATCACCTGATCTCAACTGGGTCTCTAACTAAACTGACATGCATGAGTTATTTATGAGAGAATATTTAGTTATCTGAAGTGCGGCAGTTACATGCATGCATGCATTAACTAACTGAACTCACAATCAGTTCCACAAACTGTTGGAACTAATCTATCTGGACTTAACTCAAATAACTGAGCTAACTAATTACAACTCATCCTGATCTCCTTAATCAAGGGATAACTTCCTCAATCAATGGAGAAATTGTTGCATGTCTTCACATAGACTTCATGTTTGATTTCCTACAACTAATTAACTCAAGATGAATTAATTATTTATTTTACAAATAGTTGCTAAGATCAAATTCCAATTTTAATTCTCAATTTTAGTTCAGGGACTAACTAAAATGGGAATGTATCCCAAAATGCTATTTTTAGCATTTCTTGTTGTTATTTCCAACAAAGCATACTAATAACACTTCACATGCATAGATAAAAACAAATTCACTATTTTTCTACATCATAACCTTCTAACTCTGAGGAAATAGTGACTTTGAGATTCAGAGATTTAATCACGATGTGTGTGTCATTTAACTAGATTTTACCCTCAACACTGGATGACTTTTGGTCTTTAGATTTATCCTTCGCTTGGAACAAGGCTCTTAGCTAATTATTTTCTATAAATCAATTGGTTGAGACGATATTCAAAATGAGGAACAATAACCATGTATTGTTGTTACCAATACATATTGGCAATAAGTCCATTAGAATGAGAAGTACCCAGGGAAGAATCATCACAATAGGTCGTCTCGTCGTAATAACAAGAAGCTCCCTGAGATTGGGGCTTGTTCTTTTTCGGCGATGGCTCAGGATTAGATTCCAAATCAACCAAGGGAACATTCATAGGAGGGATTTTATGCCTAGTCCTTCTAGTTCGAGCAATTATCCTTTGAACTTGCTTTAACTTGGCCATGTCTTGTTTATTTTCCTGTGTTTGACCGATTCCTTGTTCTTGTGTAGATTGGTAAGACTCTGGTTCGAGCCAAGGAGACTCTATGGGGGGTTTCAAACTGTGGGCTCTCGCCGCACTTTTGGTAACACAGAGGGAGGTTAAAATTTTCTGAACTTCAACCTGACTATCAACGAAAAGAGGTGACCTTAGTGCTTGCATTGATGCCTCACACTCATCTTGTCAGAATTCATTGGAAAGCGATGGAGTTGATCCGATAGGATAAGGGTCAGAGGCCATTGTAGCAGAAGAATAAGTAGGGCTAAATGATGGAGGCTTATCATATTCATTACGAATAAGAAAGGAATCTTAGTTATCACCCAATTGAGCCAAATTATGTTTAACTAATATGCATATCCAAATATGGTGGAACAAGGACCTTTCAGGGTTCTTGTGGTTGTCATGATAGGCCTCTCACATTTTCATTTAACTCTTCATCAAATAATAGGGAAAGTTAAGCCTTTGACCTAAGAAAACCATTAAAATCATGATATGATACATGAATACTATGTTATACTACCCTTCACAAGTTATATACCAATGAATCAACTGCAGCAAATCACACCATTTGGGCTTCAAAGATGATATGGGCATACCTTTGACATGGTACTCACAGTCCTTACTAGTGAGGAGCTTCCTCCATGGAACAATTCAAATTGTGACATTCTTAGACCATCATTTGTCTTTAAGAGGAAGATGTGTGGCTTCTACTATGAATTCCATGTTGATTTTTATTTCCAGGTCGCCCATATGGGCTCTCCTCCCGTTAAAACAGCCAGCAAAGGCTTTGACCACTTCATTATTGTGTCCTTGAAACAACTGTAATTTTTCCCACTAGCCAACTCGATTAAACAGGGCTAGACATTTGTCATTGGCCTCAACAAGTTCTCCCCAGATAAGATCGGTTCGCACTATAGGCGACTTTTTGTAGGGAACAAACTAAAAACTAGGAAGAAACAAGGTTTGGGCAAGTGAAACAAACCAAACATCAAAATCCTAGGTTGCAGAACCTTCAGGGAATAAGGACAAGGAGAAAGAAATGATGATGTCCAAATAACCCTCTCGAAAAACCCCGGTAATGAATTCAACAACTGTGAAGTACAGGTTCTATACAAAGCCATAATAACCTTGAGATGTGGGAAATGAATGATCATTAAAACCTGACAGTCCATAGGACAATTGGCATCATAATAATTCGACACACGGAACTCAAGATTCCAGGTTAGTCAATCAATAATCGTCATAACATAACACATCACCAGAAACTAGCGATTATCATAAGTGTGAATTAATGAAAAAAATCTCCAAAAATACTTTATTTAATTTTAGATCAATGGATCATTAATCAGTACATATGTAAGGTGGACATGACATGATTCAACTATTTAAATAATATAAATGAAATATTTTAAAACATATAACGCCACTAATATAGGGCATATATCTTCGGTTATGACCATTGTTTCTAACATCAAAACATTTTGAGTCACCTATCGTATTAGGATAAAAGGATTAACCTAAGAGTTAATATGATTGTTTATAAAAGTTATCCTATTAGAATTATAAACTCAATTTTGGGTTGTTACATAATCTTTGATTCTGTACCAACCCTTGAGGAGCAATGATAAATTACACTAATCATAACAATAAACTAAAATTATCCTTACATCACTCATCCATGAAAGAATAGGCTATATAATATAACATACATCATGAGCAAAAGTTAAATTCGTGATAGAAATCAAAATCATGATTAAAAGAAAGGATAAAGAGATCAAACCAATACCATGCAATATTCCTAACATAAATAATAAGTGAATCATAGAAACATGCACTACAACAACAACTAGGAAATTCAACACATACACAGTAAATCAAAACATAAGAGGAAATGCACCAAAAATCTGAGCCATTTTATTTATTTCTGGGAAAAATGGGGTACAAATGAGTATGGAAAGAGGAACGTGCGCTTGCTACAACAAGCTAGGCAAAACCCAAGTTGGAATTGTGATGCCCAAGTGTTGGAATGACTCCACCAAAAACCTATGTGTTGAACCAAAAAAATTACGGCCACTACTACTATAGGTGCACTAAAATTTTGACCCCCGGATCTACTCCAAAAATTCTACAAAATTAAATGTAGGGTCTCCACACCCGTTCCAATAAAACCTAGAAGTACCTCACGGACCAAAGTGATGGAAATGATCCCAAAGTGAGTTGCGCCCTCCCATAGTGATTTCTGCTACTGGCTACTGACTATAACATTGTTTTGGCCATAAATACTTCCTAAAAAAATTCACAAAATTAACCTTAGACTCCTCTCACCAAACCCATAAAAACCCAAAAAGGGTTTGGTTTCAATCCAACATGCCTTGGTGACCCCCAAGAAGTGTATGTGGCTCCAATTGGTTGGAAAAACGCCCTGAAGAAAGAATCTTATTGTAGGAAGCCAAATTAATTCTTGCAAAATCTCCTCCAACCCCTTGAACCACTCCTCCAAATCTCTTTATCTCTCCTTGCCCAACTCCCATGAAATTTCCCTGCTTTCTATGGTTGTGTAGTAGATGTCAAGTGATCTCTGCGCGGGCCCAAATTTTAAACAATTCGGCCCTTCAAAATACAACACTCTCAACCCTATAAAATACCAAGAGGAAACTTTCCCTTCTTGTTGAAAATGCAGCAAGAAATTCTCAGTTTGATTTTGCCTTAATTAAATTGAGAAAATTTGAATTTCCACATCAACAAACAACTTAGATTTTGTTAACTTGTGTGACATGGCTTGTGTCACCCAGTTCACTCAGTAAATTCGAGTTAGAGGAGTTAGAGTTCAATTTTTCATGTGTGATTGTTAATTTGTAGCAATCAAGGTCAGTTATCTTAGGTTGTTTTTAGTTAAACTAGTTCCAACTTTTGGAGGAACTAGTGGAAGGTCAGTTAAGCAGCAGGACTTCAGTCAAACTCGGTGATCATCCAGTTAACTGATCAATCAACCCAAAATAGCTAGTGCATGCAGATAATTTGAGTTACCTAGATGAGGTGGATATTCCAAGGTAATCTAACATCAATTGTAGAATAGTCTTGAGTGTACAAGTGTTGCATGAAGTAAGATGATAAGCCTAAGGAATTGCACAATTCAATTAAAGGAATTTCCTAAATATCAGGGGTTAATTCCTCAAGGAATAACACACAGAAATAGGAGCTCAAGCCGAGGCAAAATTTGACTAAGTCTGGGTCAGAGGTCTTCAGTGAGCAGGGAGATAGGTTATGCACTTGCAGGGTGTGCTCAGTTGAGCAAAGCAATTGTAATACATCTCTATTCATTTAATTAATGCAAGCATGAATTGGGTTTTTTAGCAGATTTCTTTCCCAAGACAAAAGTACTTGTTGCATGTGTGTTATTTCTTCTTGCATGTCTGAGATTTTTGTTCTAAATTGTGAATTAATTCCTGCAGAGCATTAGAGTAGGTTTGTGTCTTGTGGTTTTGATTAAAACTGTAGAAATTCCTTGTAGATTCAAACTGTAGATTGTAATATGCTAAAACAATTGACTTGAATCTACTCTACTCATCAGCGGAAACAATAAACGATCGATGAAATCACGAAGCATATAATAGAAAGGATTAAATCACACATAACACAATTATTTTCTGGGGAAAGCCACAGCTAAAAACCCATGTTATCTGTATATTGCATTAGTCAAAGAATCTAGATTAATACAATATGCTCTACTCAACCTGCATAAGTATTTCCTATCCTCTGTCTGACTGAATACCTTTGGCCAATACTTATCCAAAAATTTGAGCCTCCAAGCTCCTATTTTCTTTCCATGTCCCCTTGGGAATTAGTCCCTATTTAATTGGGAAATTCCGCAATTATGAATTGCGTAATCCTCATAGGCCTTTCTCTAACTGCATGCACCATCAATTTAATTTAGTGATTTTACAACTGATAGTACATTGTCCCTGAAGTCCAATATTATTTGGGTCTTTCTCCGATCTAACATGCATAAGTTAATTATGAGTGAATCTTTAGTTTACTGGTTGATCACTACAAGATGCACCCCACTACTGCAGGTCGCACCCCACTACTGCAGGTCGCACCCCACTACTGCAGGTTACACCCCACTCTTCGATAGGCAACATCACATTGTACATCAGGAAACACCACACTCAACTGCAGGTTACACCCCACTTCTAAGGTTACACCCCACTACTACATGTTACACCCCACTATTGTAGGTTACACCCCACTACTAGGCCTCCCACTAATTCCTCCATTAGTTGGAAATAGTTTAACTAACATTAACTCAGTTAGATTGAATTAAATACTTGCAACTCAAAATAAACTCAACTAGTGCTCCTAATTGTATGAGACATTTTACATGACTCTAATTAGACCCTCAAATCGAATTAACCAAGCTAACTAAGTCAAATTAACTTAGTTAACTATTAGAAGTTGTCATGAGATGCGGAGTTACAATTAATTCCCAATTTAATTCAAGGAAAAATTAAATTAGGATTTTTCTTATTATTATTTTAACCACTCCCTCTCAACAAGAATGGAATTCAACTCTATCTTGATCTGGTACCTTTGGAATGTTATGCATGCAAATCTTGTCATTGTTGTTGTTGCTACTGCAACCAAAAAGTATCCAAACAAAATAACCTTAACCAACTGTGTTTGCAACTGTCTACTGGGAAAAAAATTGTGTTGCTGCTAACTTTTCTACTGAGACTCTTGCTCTGCTATCAACATTGCTCTGCACTTCTTAGTATCTGACTGACATTGATCCTCTTGCTACAAAATATAGTGGGCCCCTGTAGAAAGGTAATGATCCATGAGACAAAATACACCTCAATGGATCCTGCCCAATTTCTGAAACTCTTGGACTAAGGTTTCATATCGCCCCACCTCACACCAGAAGGCATGGTTGCATGTGCTCCCTCTACTCACTTGGCTCAAAATTCCCCCCTACTGGAGGTCTCTACTTGAGTGTATGTCTCCACTCAGTATCCTCTCTCCTTTTCCAATTATGGCTACTCCACAATTTGTCAAGGTTGCATCTAAGGTTGCATGTTGAGAGGTAATTCATGCTCCCTCTCAACCACCAAATCTCTAATGTTTTCCTTGCTCCTCGAGGCTTTTCATGCATAAGCTAAATTTGATCTACTCAAATTGTTGTTGTTATTTCTCTATTGTTGCTTCTGCATTGTCGCTGCAACTACTGCAATAATGAGTCTGAGCTCCCCAGATCCTGAAGTACTAGTTTCCACAGGGCTGCTCCCTCTGAAACTAGACTCCCTCTAAGTCTCGATCTGCCTCTAGAAAATCTCTCTACTCCTCACTTTGTGGCTCATTTATCTGCCCACTAGCAACCTTCTTTCTCCATTAAGAAGTCTACACATAGGGTCTTATGGATTTGCCTTGAATTAGAGGTCCATATTTTTTTTTTTTATTAATAAAGGAATCAGAAACTGGAGCAGCCTCGCAACTTGCGTTACACGGGGTCGATTCTAACTGCTACGACTATAACCCCTGGGAAACTGCGCCCACCCCTCTCCACAGCTCTGGGTTAGTCCAGGGGAATTGAACTCGTGACCTTCAATACAGAGCCCGCATTTTTAACGAACTTCATCGCATTGTGATTACCAACTCACCTACCCCCATGGGGCTTGAATTAGAGCTCCATCAATGTGTAAGGAAAACTTCAAATTCTTCTCATCTATTGTGATTTCAGATCTAATACCATGTAGAAATTCCTTGTAGATTCAATGTGCATATTGTAATATGCTAAAACAATTGACTTGAATCTACTCTACTCATCAGTGGAAATAATAAATGATTGATGAAATCACGAAGCATATAAGAGAAGGAATTCAATCACACATAACACAATGATTTTCTTGGGAAAACCACAACTAAAAACCTTTGTTATCTATATATTGCATTATCCAAAGAATATGGATTAATACAGTATGCTTTGCTCAACCTTGAGCTCAACCTGCACAAGTATTTCCTATCCTCTATGTCATTGACTTCCTTTGGCCAATACTTAGCCAAATGTCCAAGCCTCCAAGCTCCTAATTCCTTGCCCTATTCCTTTGGGAATTAGCCCCTATTTAATTGGGAAATTCCACATGTGCAATCCTCATAGGCCTTTCTCTGACTGCATGCACCATTGATTTAATTCATATGATTTTACAACTGATAGTACATACTTTCTCTGATCTGACATGCATGAAATAATTATGAGTGAATCTTTAGTTTACTGGTTGATTGTTACAAGTTTCACCCCACTATTGCAGGTTACACCCACTATTCAATAGGAAACACCACACTGTACATCTGGCAGCACCACACTCGACTGCAGGTTACACCCCACTACTGGACCTCCCACTAATTCCTCCATTAGTTGGAACTAGTTTAACTGACTTTAACTAAGTTAAACTAAATTAAATATTTATAACTCAAAATAAAATCAACTAGTGCTCCTAATTGTAGGAGACACTCTACATGACTCTAGTTAGACCCTCAACTCGAATTAACTGGGTTAACTAAGTCAAATTAACTTAGTTAACTATTACAAGTTGTCATGAGATGTGGAGTTACAATTTAATTCAAGGACAAAATACATTAGGATTTTTCTTGATGATATAATTGACATTTCTTGTTGCTACTTCTAACAAAAACTTCATGAGCAGTTGCAAATCTATAGCCTAATTTCTAAACTTCCAATGGATTAATTCCTGCAAAATCTCTGACTCAATCTCCACTTCCTGTTAGCTCCTCTCAACCCATGAATTCCCGTCATGCACCCTAGGAGAAACACGACCAAGCTAATGAATGATTTTCAAATTTGGCACCCAATTGCCCATAACAAACTCCCAAATACTCTCCTAGGGTGACAATCGAAGTTCACTGAAGGTAAAGGTGGAATTCCCACTTGGGAATTCGTTGTGCTAAACAACACTTGTTTACCTAGCTAAACAGCTCAAGGAAGCTTGTGTTCAAAGTTAGATTGTCAAAATATGCAAACGAAGGCCTCTTCTCCTTATTTATAATTGTTGGCCCCTTTCCTCCCTTTGTGGCCCCCACTCTTTCTCTCTCCTAATTCATACCCTCTGTTTGGTCAATTTAGTGTGATCTAAATTGCTATTTATAATGTCAACCCGGGGTTTGTAAACTGACGAAGTGAGGTGTACTATATGTACTTAGATAACCATTTCCTTAGGCTTTTGTCGTTTTAAGATTTTTAGTTTTTTTTTGGATTTTATTTTTCTTTAATGTGTGATGATGAAAGTGAAGTATGAAGTGTGTGGAGTGTAAATGGTGATGATTTCTAAACTTTAAAAATGCTCAACAGAAAGCTTTACAGTAACTGAAATGAAATCAATTCTTAAGAGAAAACAAAATGCATCAAAAAGTGAACTAATGGTAATGGCCCAGTATCCTTGCTGCTGAAAATGAAAAGAAAGCAAAAACTTGAAAAACCAACTCAAACTTAAAGTGAAGCAGCTAATTCACACTACTTTAACTTTTTAGATCCTTTGCCCTTCGGCTCAATCTACCTGATGGGAAGTTATCATAAACAAGTTAAGCAATATGATATTTAACTGTTCAAGAAAGTAAATTGCATAACGAAACTAATCACACTACTTGAATTCTTCAAATCCTTTACCCCTCAGCTCAATCTACCTTGGGGAAGTAATCATGAACATAACAAGCAATATGATGACTAAATGTAAATTGCAGAAAAGAAATTAATCACACTACTTAGACTCTTCTAGTTCTTTACCATTTAGCTCAATCTACTTTATGGAACACAACTATGAGTAAGTAATATGACAACTAAATCACACTACAGTTAGTAATCTTCTGATCTCCTGCTGATATAGTTATTTGACCACAGAAAGAAATCATAAATTGTTAAGCAGTATGATATCTAACTAGCAGAAAAAGAATTAAACAAATAACAACTTGAAAAGGACAATGTTGAATATAAACTGCAGAAAATAAAAGTTAGCAGGAAGGACAAGATGACCTCATATTCCAAAAGTTATTAAAAAAATGAAAGATTGCCCGGGCTGCCTAAGAGAACCTGCAAAAAGCACTGATTAGTTTACAGCTCTAAGAAAACAAAAGTAAAGATATGAACAGCAGAAACATAAAACATATTATGTACAACTAATGATAAAACAAAAGCATAATGAAACTAAACAAACACTTTACAGGGCTTCAGCGTGCAAGGGCCCTCTGCCACTTCAGCCAATCAAATAATCACAC
>APFE030786648.1:0-27784 GCA_000404065.3 Pinus taeda | reverse complement strand
CCCTAGCTGGTTTATTTCCATTTCTGGTTGTAAGAATATTTCGGTATTTTCCATTAATGAAATGAAGCATTATTTCAGCTACATCTTTATGTATATTGTTATCTCTATATTTTATTGTGTTCCTGTTTAAATCTGGATCATCCTCGTTGGTCCTCCATTAACCAAAAAAATCATGCCAAGTCACCACATTTGATAACCAACCAAAATATGACACTTGTAAATGCCTAATTGGACCTTTGACCATTGTTGACCTTATGAACCTGCCATGTTAGTAGTACGAACAGTTGATTGTGCATTTTCTTTTAAATTTCTTCTGCTTCGCAGAGTAGACACAACATGATATCTTCCTCATACGAACTTGGATTTCAGTGAAATGAGTTGCCTTGGGATAATTTTGTCAAGAATGACATGCTTGTTTAGGTCTCGAGCCATTCTGAGAAAATTTATTTTTGAGCTAAATATTGAGCACTTGGTCAACATTCAAGGGTGGTAGCCAAGCATGTGTGGAGTGAAAAGGAGGAGGAAAAATAATTTAGCACCATTATTAGGAATTCTTCACAAATGAGCTTAAATCCAAGGGGTGTACAATTTTTGAGTAGGATCAATGTCATCAAGAGGTAGCATAGCAACAAGGCTGGTGTGCCTTATGTTGTTGAGAATCACTAGACACAAATATTTTATTTTGAGGCCCTACATTGTAGGCACATGTTTCATTTTAATATCAAATGCTTTATATCACCATAGTTACTTCACCCAACCTTTAGAGGCCAGTATCTCTCCCTTTCATGCTCATTTTCTTCTTTTTTTCAAATTTATGTGTTTGTTTCCTCCACTAGATTATAGCTTTAGGTTACAATGCACATATGACATAGGATTTTGCTTTTCTTCACCATGGAATCCATGAGTTCGATAAGGGTTTAGATAATATGAAGATTGTAGTGCATATAAGGTTTGGTAACTTCGGGTGGAGGAAAGCAAGGCCAAATCATGACAAATAATATTGGTATTAGTGTTATGGTAGACAAGTTTCTTGTACTAGGGTCCATAATTATAACAAATGTATTTCCCATCAAATGGAAAAACCAAATGAAAGAAAGAAAATTGGAACATGAAGAAGGATAATATCGTTCAAGTGACATTTGAAATTTCATCTAATGGGTATTTGTAAGCCAACCACCATAAAACTAGACCTATTACTAGCTCACTCATATGGACATCACAACACATGTACTATAGAATATTCTTCATTTTCTTAACTTAGAAGTTATGAGTGTTTAAAATTGTTGTTATTGATGTCAAAGGTTGTCCAAAGGAAAGAGGAAATTACATAGTCAAATAGGATATTATGATACTTTTCTAATGGTATATGGCACTCCCTCTAATTCTACTGGAAAGAGGACATATAAAATATCTTTCAATATGACCCAAAAAAACTACAATCAGACCCCATTTAGATACCGTATCTTTGAAGGTTTATTTTCTCAAAATACCCAGCTCAAATGGGAGCATAAGATATATGGTTATAAAGATGATGCCAAGATGTTTCGAATTGTATATGGCACTCCTAACCCCTCAAATTTGAGGTTAAATGGATTTTTTGATACTCACTATACATTATGGCATTTGAACAAGTCATCCCAACTAGTGGACAAGCCATGTGACATACCTCCATGGCATACCCAAAAATTTCACTGTTAGGCTCCATTAACTTAAAAATTTGGTCTCTATTATAGTTAGATTTTGACCGTATTTACTTGTACATTAATTTTAGTTATTATATGAACACTATCATTGAGACATTCATACCAATTTCAAATAAAGTTGAATAACCCCAAACGTTGGTTGTTGATGTGATATTTTTATTTCCTCAATAAATCTTATATATTGGATGAATATTAAGCATATTAGACTTCCATTCATAACTTGGTTAAGTTGCAGGTATGATTCCACATACCTTATTATCATGCGAATGGTTATTATTCTGAGAGCAATGAACCACATTAATACTCTTAGGCATACTCTTCAACAAGATCTCTTCAACAAAATCAATGGAATAATCCTTATGCATAACGAGATTAGTTATTCTAACTTGTCGGTACCTTTATTACTTCATAGAAGCATGAACATAGATATACCACATTTTTTATTGTCTAATTTCTACATGCACTAGAGTTTCCACTTGATATTAGATATAACAACTATCTTAACACTATTATATGACCATTTCATAGTAATGAATTCAACGATACATTATGAAAATCATTAATATCAACACACTATAATTATCATTGTCCAACTCCTTAAGCATGGGTCTTTATGTCCCATCCATCAGATGGATATTCACTCCATCCATGCTTATCTAGAATCACATCTAAAAGTTTATCATTAAATATTCATTTCTATCCCATTCCTCATGGGATTTGGCAAGAATCTCCTCTCTGTTGGTGCTCTACCCTCCAAGTGATTTATTTTATTAATCTATTCAATAACACATTTTATTTTCTTATTACATATCACCTATATTTCCTCATCTTAGGTGTATAATAGTTTAACCCACAAAGGAGGGTATGAAACCTAGCTTTCCTCATCTTAGTTTTACAAACATTTAATACAAAAAAGAGGATATCACACCTAGATCTAACTTAGGTTTACAATAATGTATTACACAGGGGAAGGGAGTTACATAGTCCCCTGCTTAAATTTTACGCCATCCTCGATGTATCACTATATCATGTCCTTATTCATAGGTAGCTAGTTTTGAATCAATAGATTTCACTGCTCTGCCATCTGATGCAATTTTTCTGATGTACATATGCCACAAGGAGTGCAACCAAAATCTCTCCTTCCATACCTACATCAGTCTCAAGGTGTGCTCCCAACATCTCTCCTTCCATAGCAACCTGTCACACATTGTTTTTCTCAAACCATTTGTGAGAATTTATCGATGCAAAGTTTAACTATGATAAATATCATAATCTGTTATTATTAAAGCAGTTATTGCTTACCATTTATTTTATCTGCATATGCGCACACTATAAAAGACTTGAACATTTTTTTAGTAGGTGAGCTTTCCGTCTTTTGCATGGCTACTATTCTCAATGTCCCAATTTGATATGTCTTCCTGAAACCTATGATTTTTTTTCCTACCCACATTTTGATTTGATCTTGGGTATGTGCTTAGTTGTTTTCTCAAAGTATTCATCTCGCCATGAACATTACATGTGCTTAAATTAAGATCCAGTTGAACGAACTTGATTGTGTGTTCCTATTTAATATTCATGAAAACTATTGTGGTACTCAATGCTCATTGTAGACATTGATAATAAGGAAATGAGCTCAATTGGCTATAGGAAGAATGTTGGTTTAGTTATATATTTACGATTCCGTTTTCATAATCGGTGAAGAATTCTTGTTTGTTAGTATTTTTCTCATGTCTGGGGGATTCATTTATTCTAAATGATAGTTGTTTGAATTAAAATGAACAACTAAGCTACATTATCAGCTCGAAGCAACATCTTTCGATAATTAATGATTTCTCTTATAATTTATAAAAATCCATGGTAACAAATATCCTTTCATACAATGATATTAGGTTGATACTATGCAAGATTGAGGCATGATAGGTTACAAATAATTTCAAACATTTTACTATATAGAAAAAGTACAATGTTTGGTAATTTCACACAATTTTCCACATAGTGTTATAAGTTAGTTCAACTTTTATCTTTGATCATTGATTACCTGTAACAAAAATTTCTATGCCATGACTACATATTTCCCTTACATAGCATAACCTAGAATTTTGTTATGTTTTCATCTTTAATAGTTAATGTGTTGCATTGAAGGATTATGATAAAATGAGTTAATGTGTTGCATTGAAGCATTATGATAAAATGAGTTAATGTGTTGCAATGAAGCATTATGATAAAATACGTTAATGTGTTGCATTTAAGCATTATGATAAAATGTTCTTCTTTTTTGCATCAACAAGAGCTACATAGTTGGTATATCCTTTGGTTTTTATTTCTTTTAATCATTTCACTATCAAATTTGATATTCAGTTGAAGAGAATCTATTCCAATTTCTCACAATTACTTTTACTAACAAGGTATGGTAAGCATACATATTTTTTTATGGTGTGTTCACAGTTAGTTGTTAGCATCCTCAAATGCATCCTTTATTTTATTCTTTTAGGTTCTTTTTTTATTATTGATTGGGTTCTCTCAACATTTTATGCTCTTTTTTCAAAACAACAACAAAATATTTTGTTCTCTAAAAATACAAGAAATGATATTTCATGCTTAGCCCTTCATCTATGCTCGATGGGAAATTCAAAACAAGTGAAAACTAACCAAAAAAATCCACCTTAGTATGTCTTACCTTATGGTACTTATTTTAACTTTAAGTTGTTTGAAATTTCCACAAAATTGTTAAAAAGTCACCTTAGCATGTCTTACCTTATGGTACTTATTTTATTTTTAGTTGTTTGAAATAGCCCAAAAAGTAACAATTTTCGCTGCAATATCCTTAACTTAGTTTCCATGAAAATTTTGCAATACTAGAACTGGTTACATATTTAGCACTTTGGCTATGCATGATGGAAAATTCAAAACTAAGAAAAATAGATATCTAGGTATGCCTTACTCGATGGTACCAATTTTAATTTTCATTGTGTTTCAAACAACCCTGAGGAGTACTAGTTTTTAGTAATATATCCTTGAGCTAGTCTCTACAAACTTAATATATTTTGGAACTTTTTTAGATTGTCACACCTTTTTTTCTTGGATTAACCTTGAAACTTGGTATTCGAAATGAAGTTTATTTACAGTTCTAGGGAGAGATAAGAAAAAGGTATCTCTTACTTTTCTGAATTTATTTATTGCGACTATTGTTTGACTATATCATACCAATTTTTATCTATTCTATTGAGTTTAGTTTTTTTTTTGTATCATTAGTTGCTAACGAGTAGACATTTGTGAAGCCGGATTTTAGAAAGAGTTAGGGAATTAATTAAGTCACTAGAAATACTATAACTCTAAATGTAAAGAGTTATAACATTACTTGAATTTGTATATATATGTTTGTGATTTTGAAAATGTTTTATGTATTTATGTTGATATTTTGAATTCAAATTGTGTACCGTCTTTGTTTGTTCATTTGAAATTGTGTAAGCTTATCTTTAGTTGAATTGCATGTATATGTGAGTGGTTTTGATGGTTTGTTTAGTTGAATTGTGTGTTTGTTTGTTTGAAATTGCTTTTATATGAGTGGTTTTGACAATGATTATTTGCTTCTGTATTTGGACATGAAATTGTATATTGTGTGTTTGCTTATTTGAACTTGTATTTTGTATGTTTATTTTATTGAAATTGCATATATATGTGAATGGTTGTATGGATGTTTATTTATGAATATTTGCATGTAATTTGAAATTGTAATCATGTGTTTTTCGTATTGAATTATGAATTTGAATGTGGATGTATAATGTAGATTTTAATTTGCATATTATGACTTTACCTTTCTTTAAAGTCGCATAATAATATATTACTCTTTTATCTTATTGACTTAAAATTGTACGTTGTGTGTTTAGCTGAATTTGTATATTGTATGTTTGTTTATTTCAACTTGTACTTTGTATGTTTCTTTATTTGAAATTGGATATGTGTGTGTGTGTGTGTGTTGAATTCTTATTTATGAATATTTGTATTGTAGGTGACTTGAAATTGTAATAGTGTGTTTGTTGTATTGAATTGTGATTGCAATTAATTTTATAGCGTAAATAGTTTGTAGTAGGTTTTATATTTTTCGTTTTCCTATTTAATGTTGCAATGGCATGTTTGAGTGTTTGTTTTTGTATTGACTTGAAATTGTATGATGTATGTTTCCTTATTTGGAATTGTATATCATGCTTTTTTCTATTTGAATTTGTATTTTGTGTTTGATATTTAAAAATTTTAAATTGTATGTTTTCTTATTTAAATTTGTATTCCAGTTGTTGTCCGAAATTGCATATACATGTGAGAATTTGTTTTATTAATTGTTTGTATGTGTGGGTGGATTTCTAAATGTCTGTGAATATATGCGTTTAAATTTTATATTCCATTGCATTTGAAATTGTATATTGTATCTCTGTTTATTTCAAATTGATTAAGTATGTTTATGAATTGTTTTGTCAATGAATTCTTGTGTTTGTTATGTTGATTTGTATTAGCCATGAATTTAATTATAAACTTGAAAGTGTGTATTTTATATAGATTTAATTAAGTCTTATCTTTTTATTGTATACTATTTTAATGTTTATTTATTATATTGAGTTTTAATTATAATGATGTTTGTATTTTTCTTTTTCTTTTTTTACTGTATTTGGTTAAGGTATATTTATTATCATTTTTTAAAAATGTATAAATTTATTTTATTATTTTAAAATTCTTTTTTATTATTGAGTGGGTTCCCTCAGCATTTTATGCTCTTTTATAGAAACAAGAACCAAATATATATATAGATATAGATATAGATATATCTAAGGTTAATAAGTTAATTTGAACATTTGTAACAAAACATAAATATTTTGATAATATAACATTTTAAGATAAAAGAACATAATTAGTAAATATTTTTAATAAATATTGCTACCACAACAATAATAATGTGACTAATGCAAAAATTTACCATAATTTATTTTCATTAATGTTAATAAATTACTTTTTTTTAAATACCCATTAACCTCATTAATAATTTAACATATTAAATCAATATATTAAATCATCTCCACGTGTTGATATCTAAAAGAGTCCATATCAACAACACAAAGTTTTTGGGGCATGTACACTTCCACCTTCGCGTGGTTGACACTGTTAGTAGAGATTACAATCTCGAAGCAAAGAGGAGCTTTCTTAATTTTTAATGCAAATTATCATAGCACATATTTATCCATTTTAAAATATAACATTTCAAACAAATGAACATGAATCAATCACTACATTACTCTATAGGAACAATCAAACCTTTTTATGAATAAATTAACTTATTAATATTAAGTCTCCTTGCTTGTTTGGGGAAATTCCATAGGTTGAGCTAAGGCAAGACGGAAAATATGATTTGTCCAATAGTAGAACCTTGAGGGAAACTATTAGATCCATGCCTATGTTCGTATCTAAACTTCTCAACTTGATGTAAGTCTTCTTGTGTGTTAGCGCTTGTCTAGTCTAGTAGATTAGGGAAAAGGGGAAAATCTTAAGTGAGTAAACCAATATCAGACATGTTAAAAAAACTTCTTTGTAGTTGAAACGTCCTCTTCACTGAATAAGTTGGGATTGCTCGTCTGCTCATTGAAAGCCAATGAATAATTCTATTAAAATAAATAAATAAAGGGTGAAAGAAGAGAAAGGATTCTAGTGCAGGGAGGTGAAGCTAGTGACTTCATTGGTGTATTATCTAGTCTCGATGGCAGCGAAGCAATGTTTGTGCTTCTCATGTGCATCTGTCGGGGTACCTTCTAGGCTTGCTGGCATCGACACAACACCAAACATGAAATATCATACTCAGAAAATCATAAAACCGTCGTGCACATTACGTGTTCTTGTATTGAAAAAATTGTGATGTGGTGTAGCTTCTATGTGTATTTCAACCAAGTTGAGAAAAGTGAGATGTTATGTGTAAAATTAGGTCGAAAAGGGGAGGTCAAGGAAATCAATACTTCTTGAAGATTCAACCCTTAACAGATAGGTATCCATGGACATTGAAGTTGAAGTTCACCTAGCGAGTTGTCGAGTGATATTTTTGCCACAACACTCTCCAAAATTTCACTACATTTGAATTTTGGAGCCTATTTTTACAGCCAGATCTAGAATTACTTTGATCCAAATGTTGTTTCATTTTATTCTATGTGTTTCAAGTGTCTTTGAATGGTCTCAAATGTCTTTGAATGGTCTTGAGTGACATTACATTGATCAGTACATCGTTTGGTACACTTCGTGGTTATAACATATTTGTCATCGTAAAATTACACTTCTGGGTGATACTTGCACACACTACACTCGTTGTAGTTGGGGAATGTGTATAAGGTAGTGTTTTGATGTATAGTTGTCATTTTTCAACTCTCCCTAAGTTCTCTTGATGATTTGGTATGTGTCATGCTTGGTTCTATGTCTAAACTCATCTTATTAGCCACTCGCCTCATATTCCAGACATAGGAAAATATTTGGCTTCAAAGTAAACTCATTAAGGCCAAGAGGACATGAGGACACTACAAATCCTTGATGGGGAATCCTTCGTTGTTTGAAAGAGAACCATGAGTCCTCTAAGGGAACAAGACTCACTCCTTAACCCTTTTCTCCTTTCCTTAATTCGAATTGTTCCCTCCTAGAGACGGAAACTTCACTGAGTGCACTCCTTCAAATCGAAGAAGCGCGACCTCCTTATGTACCATGCTCCCTCTTTGGACCCTTTTAGCGTAGGAGCACACTGCAAAGTCATCAAGCATTAGGATTCAACCTTAATGAGTGTGTTGTACCTGCTCCTAGGCCTCTTGACCACATAAGCACACCTCGAAGGCCCAAAGCCCACAACCTTTAGCCTTCAAGAGTGCGCATTGTGCCCTCCATATCTCCCTTGAGTGTAGAATGCACTTATGATGCCTGAAGCCTTCCCCTCCATCCTTCAAACATGTGCCACACACCCCGTCTTCACTTCCTCCCTCTCCTGAGTGCACAAGCACATGGCAAAGCCCTAAAGCCTTCTGTCTTCACCCTTTCAACCTATCAAAGTGCACCCATGTTCCGTAAAGCCCCCTTTGTCCCTCTTGAGCAAGCATTAAAGGAATGAACATACAATATGTATGAAACATGGTAGAATAGGATATTTTCAAGCTTATATTTGCTCATCATGAGTGATTTGTAGATACAAGAATTCTAGAAACATCATGGCATGAACACATGAGTAATATTGGGAAAGGAGAATAAATAAAGGATCATAGTGAAGTGGTTAGCAAATTTAGGACTCATTTATCAAGCCACAATAATCAATGTCCATTTCTCTTTAGAAGTTGACAGTAGAATTAATTAGCCTAAAAGGAATCATCCTATAGTAAACAATTCTCCATATACTTTTGAAGGTAATCTTATGCTAATATACAAGATAAACCATAACCTAGTTGTAAACTAAACATTTGTCCAATAAAAACAACATATCAGAGCTAGAGATGTGTTGTAAAATCTATTCCATGGGTGGAACATGATAGTTTTCCTTGTCTTAGGATTTATTAAGATTGAAAGAATAGACATAAATTTGAATATCACTATTTTTATTTCTTACAAGAACTAGATTTTCTAACCACTGAGTGTGTTAGATAGCAAATATTATCCTAGCTACTAGAAGCTTATATAATTCACTTTTAACAGAAGGTTCAAGGTTGGAATTCATTCTTCTAAGTCCAAGTGAACACATGTTTTTATTCCTTAAATAGTAGGATGAAGTATGACATTTCATTTTTACAACAATCAACCCTTAATTTTATATTTTTTGGATTGACTTAACTTCATAAATTGATAGTTTCATATGGCATAGAGGAAATATTTGTTTTAGAATTCACAACCCCTATAAATGTTTCCTGGAGATCATAAAAATTATCTAGTTGGACAATACATTTTAAATCCTAAGCATTTTATAACATTTTAGCAAGCGTTTCATAACATTTTTTATGCGCTTATTAAATTCATTTACTAAAGTGTTATAAAACCTAAACCATAAGCATTTTGTAACATTTTAACATGTGTTTTGTAATCATTTTTTAACCGTTTATTAAAATCCTTTACTAAAGTGTTATAAACCTTAAGCCCTAAACCCTAAGAAACTATATTCATACAGATATATTAGTGAAATGTGAATTAAATACCTCTTCTTTAAGAGATAAGGATGAACACTCCTATTTATAACCAAGTTTTCTGCGAAAATATCTAGCTGTGAGGAAAACACATGGCAAGGTTTGAATTGATAAAAGCTAGGATTGATAACTTAGATAACAATGTTGGTTTTGAACATTGCCAAGGTAGAAAATGTAGGATGAGGAAAATAGATTAGTATATAATGGAATAATCCTTACTTATAATAGCAAGTTTAAATGTTTCTTGCTTATAATTTACTTGGAGTCAAGGGAACCTTGAAAAAGGTAGATAGGAACAAAGGTGAGTCTAGTGAGTAAAGACACTATAAGGAACTAACTCTTTAGAATGGAAAGTATATAATTTGAAATCAATTAGAGGGAACAAAAACATACACTAAATTTTGTTATACAAGGAGATCTTGTAATTAAATTATAATCATATTAAATGAAATTGATATCCTTTGCAACAAACAATGTCAATGGATAATAATGTGATACTTTAAAGCAATAACTATATATAGCCAAAATTTGAATTAATAAATTGTCAATCTTTAGAATCCAAAATAGATTCCTTGTAATGCAATGAAAATTAATAGCCTATACTAGCAGTATATGACATGGAAATGGCGTAGATAAAATAATATACAATACTAGTATTTTAGATTCATGATCGATTTTAGTAATGTTAACGCAAAAAGTTTTTGTTTTTAGTATGAGATGGACCTACTTTACACTTAGCTTACTCTAGCCTAGCCTAGCCTAGCCTTCTTTAGGCAACTAAACCTATTTTAGCCTAGCCTAGCTAAGTCTAACCTACACTACCTGTCCTAGTTTAATGTAGCCTAGCCTATCCAACTCTAGCCTAACTTACTCTAGCATAATTGGGCCTAGCCTACTCTCTCCTAGCTTAGCATACTCTAGCCTACCCTAGCCTGTCAGATAAACCTAGCTTGCACTAGGTTAGCCTACCTTAATATATCCTAGCTTAATTTGTCCTATCCTAGCCTGACCTATCCTAGGCTATCATGGCCTACTTTACTCTAGCCTAGCCTATTATAGCCTATTGTAGCCTAGCTTACCTTAGCCTAGCCTATTGTAGCTTACACTAGCCTAGCCTACATTACACTAGCCCTAGCATAGCCTACTTTATCCTCACCTAACCTAGCCTACTCTATCCTAGCCTAGCCTAAACTAGCCTAGCCTAGCCTAGCCTAGCTTACGCTAGCCTAGTCTAGCCTACCCTAGCCTAGCTTACGCTAGCCTAGTCTAGCCTACCCTAGATTACACTAGTCTAGTCTAGCCTAGGCTAGAATACACTAGCCTAGTATAGCTTAACCTAGCCTACACTTGCCTAGCTAGCCTAAACTACCTTAGTCTAGCCTAGCCTAGCTAGCATACACCACCATAGCCTAACCTACTCTACTCTACCCTGCCTAGCATAGCCTTGCCTAGCCTTCCCTAAGCTAGGCTTGCCTAGCCTAACCTAACCTAGCCCACTCTAGCATAAACCCCTATTACCATAAATTTGTGTAGCATTACATACCCTACCTTAGCCTACTCTATCTTAGTCTAACCTACACTAGCCTAGTCTAGCCTAATGTACCTTACAATACCCTAGTCTAGCCTACACTAGCTTAACTTTTCCTACTCTTGTCTATCTAGCCTACACTAGCTTATTCTAGTATAGCATAGCTATCCTACTCTAGCATAGTCTAACCTACCTTACTCTAGCCTAGCCTAGCCTACTTTACTCTAGCCTCCCTTGCCTAGCCTTCTAGAGCCTAGCCTATCCTACCCTAATCTAGCCTAGACCCTTATTATCATATCTTTATCTAGCCTTTCGTTGTATACCCTAGCCCAGTGTAGCTTTGCCTAGCATAACCTAGAATACTTTCGCTTAACTTATTCTACTCCAATGTACCATAGCTGAGCCTAGGCTAGACTAGCCTAACGTAGATTACTCTAGCTTAGCCTAGTTTAGCCTAGGCTAGCCTAACCTAGCCTAGCCTAGTCTAGCCTAGGCTACCCTAGCCTAGTCTAGTCTACTCTAGCCTAACCTATCCTACCCTATCCTCACCTAATCTAGATTAGCCTAGGCTAGACTAGCCTACTCTATCATATCCTAGCTTACTATAGTCTAATCTAGCCTATTTTAACCCACTCTAACCTAGCCTATGCTAGGATACCCTAAAATAACCTACTTTACTCTAACCTACCCTACTATGGTCAAGCCAACTATAGCCTAGCCTAGCCTAAGCTAGCCTACTATATCCTAGCATACCTTGGCATATCCTAGTCTAGCCTACTCTACTGTGGCGTTTTTTTTCTAGCGTATCCTAGCCTAAGCTAACCTACTTTAGCCTAGCCTAGCCCAGCCAACTTTATCCTATGCTATCCTAGACTAGCCTAACTAACATGATCCTATTCTAGCTTAGCCTTCCCTACCCTAGCCTTGCCCCACCCGACCTAGCTTAACCCATCTCAGCCTAGCGCAATAAAGACTAGTCTAACCTACTCTCACCAAGACTAGCCTAGATTTGCCTACTCTAGCTTGTCCTAGCCTATCGTAGCCTTCTCTAGAATATCCTAGCTGGCATAACCTAACGTACTCTATCATAGCTCAGTTGAGACTAGCCTAGCCTATCATGGCCTAGCCTACTCTATCCTAACATAACCAAGCCTAACCTACTCTATCCTATCATAGCTTAACTTAGCCTACTCTATCATGACATAGTCTAGCCTAGCCTACTCTATCCTAGTCCTCCTTAAACTGGCCTAGCCTACTCCAACGTATTATAGCCTATCTTAACCTGATCTAGGCTAGCGTGACCTAACCTAGCCTAACTTTACCTATCCTACCTGAGCTTATCCTACTCTAGACTACTAGCCTACACTAACCTAGCCTGCCCTTTCTAACCTAGACTAGCGTACTCTAGCCAAACCTACCCTACACTAACCTAGCTTAGGCTAGCTTACTTTAGCGTAGCCTAGATTAGCCTAGCCTACACTAGCCTACCTTAGGCTAGCTTACTTTAGCATAGCCTAGATTACCCTAGCCTATCCTACATTAGCCAATATTTTCCTTGCCTAGCCTGCTGTGGCGTAGCCCAACCTACTTTACCTTCGGCTCTCTTACCCTACCCTACTATAACCTAGGACAAGCTAGACTAGCCTAGCATAGCCTAATCTGCTCTAGATTTCCATTCCCTACTCTAGCTTATCCTAGCCAAGTCCACTCTAGCCTGACCTACTACAACCTAACCTATTAAATCATATTTACTGTAGCCTAGCCTACTCTATCATAGTTTAACATACCCTAGCCTACCTATCTAAGTCTTCTCTACCATATCTAACTCTATCCTATCCTACTGTAGCCTTGTCTACCATAGCTTACTCTAAAATAATATAGCCTAGCCTAGCTTACTCTAACCTAAAATCTAGCCTAGCCAAGCATAATCTAGACTATCCTAGCCTACTCTAACCTATATTAGCATAGATTACACTAGCGTGGCCAACTCTATCCTACTCTAGCCTAGCCTAACCTACCTAGCCTAGTCTACTCACATCTAGTGAGTTCTATCCTATCATACTATAGCTTAGGCTAGCCTAACCAACTCTAACCTACTCTAACCTTGCCAAGCCTAGCCTATTCTAACCTACTCTATCCTACAATAACCTACCCTAGACTACTCTAACCTACCTTAACCTAGCCTAAGCTATCCTAGCCAATTCTACCCTACTCTATCCTAGCCCATCTGATCCTATCCTAGCCTGCTATATCCTAGCCTAGCACAGCCTAGCCTAACCTTGCCTAACCTAGCCTACTCTAACCTACTTTAACCTAGCCTACTCTAGGTTAACCTACACTAGCCTATTGCTACTCTAGCCTAGCCTACTATTTCCTAGCCTACCCTAGTCTAACCTAGTATATCCTAGCCTAATCTATCCTAGCCTAACCTACTTTAGCCTATCCTACTCAAGCCTACTCTATCCTAGCCTAGCCTACTCCATCCTAACCTAGAATAGTCTATCCTAGGTTAGCCTCCACTAGACTAACCTAGCCTAACATACACTACTCCAGCTTACACTACCCTAGCCTAGCCTAGGCTATGCTACCCAAGCCTATACTAGCCTACACTACCCTAACTTGGCTTATCGTACCTCACTCAAGCCTTGTCAAGTCTAGCCTAGCCTAGCATGGCCTACTCTATCCTAGACTAGCCTAGCCTATCATATCCTAACCTGCACTATCCTAGCCTATCTAGCCTAGACTATCCTTGCTTAGCCTAGGCTATTCTATAGCCTAGCCTAAACTACCCTAGCCAACTATATCCCACTTTAGCCTAGCCCAGCCTACCTTAGCCTACTCTACCTTAGCCTATCATACTCTAGCCTATTGAATCCTAACCTAACTTAATTTATCCTGGCCTAGCTTAACCTATGCTAACATAGCCTAATGTATCCTTACTTAGCCTAGATTATTCCAGTCTTGTCTAGCCTAGACTATTCTAGTCTAGCATAGCCTAGCCTATTCTAGTCTAGTCTAGCCTAGGCTAACCTAGCCTTGTCTACACTACCCTAGCCTAGCCTACTCTAGTCTAGCCTATCTTAGCCTACATTGGCCTAGACTAGACCTACCTACTCTGCAATTTTTTAGCTTAGCCTACTCGATCCTAGCCTAACCGAGCCTACATTATCATAACCTAACCTATCGCACTCTAAACTAACCTAACATAGCCTACTATTGCCTAACCTAACGTAGCCTACTCTAGCCTACCTTATCCTAGCCCAACATACTATATCCTAACCTAACATAGCCTAACATACTCTACGCTAGTCGACTCTAGCCTTCTCTATCCAAGCCTGCTCTAGTCTAGGTTACTTTATCCTACTCTACCCTAGCATAGTCTAGCATATCCTATCCTAAACTTTTGTAGCCTACTTTACCTTATCCTAGCCTAGCCTTTCGTACTCTATCCTACTTTAGCCTTGGTAGCCTACACTATCCTACCTTACTCTAGCCTAGACTATTCTAGCATAACCTACCCTAGCATAGCCTAGTACATCCCAACCTACCTTAGCCTACTCTAGCTTTCTCTAACCTAACCTACTCTACTCCACCCTACTCTATCCTACTCTACCCTAGCCTATCTTACTCTACCCTAGCCTAGTCTCGCCTATCCAATCTAACCTTTTCTAACCTACTCTAACCTTTCCTACTCTATCCTACTTTAGCCTACCATAGACTACTTTATCCTAGCTTACTCTAGCCTAGACTATTATATCCTAACCTACTCTAACCTGCCTTATTTTAGCCCACTCTAACTAACTAGCCTATTCTAGCCTAGCCTAAACTATTTTAGCCTAACCTATCATGGCCCATCTTAGTTTACTTTATCTTAACCTGACGTAGCCTACTCTAGCTTAGCTTAGCTTAGCCTAAACTACTCTAGCCTAGCTTAGCCTCACATACTCTATCCTACTTTAGCCTACTCTAGCCTAATAAGCTATAATAGACTACCATACCCTAGGCTAGCCTACTCTAGCCTAGCCCAGCCTAACCTAGCCTACTCTAGCCTACTCTAGCCTAGCCTAACTTAGTGTACTCTATCCTATCCTATCCTAGCCTACTCTTTCTTAGCATAGCATAGCCTACTCTAGCCTTGTCTTACCTACCCTACTCTAGCCTAGCCTAGCCTACTTTAGCCTAGAATGGTCTAATATAGCCTACCCTAACCTAGCCTACCTTAACCTATTGTAACCTCTTCTAGAATACCGTACTCTACATTTGCCTAGCCTAGCCTAGTCTAGCCTACCCTACTCCTCTCTATCCTACTCTAGCCTACTCTAGGAATTTATATATACATGATGTAGTTGAGACATTAATAAAACACATATTCAAAATTGATCTTAAAAAACATTTACATCACTATTTCATTTTATAATATAGATTTTAATAGAAAAATAATATCCATTTATATTATATAAATTCAAATATTTTTTCATTATATTATTTTAGTTAAAGATATACCATATTATAGAGCTTAATATCTAATTTATATTATATATATCTAATTTATATCTATTAATATCTAATTTATATAATATATAATACATATAATATCCATTTATATTATATAAATTCAAAAACATAACTTACATATCTTATTGGAGAAAGACATTTAATCTAAACTACCTAGTAGAAGAAATTTAGTTTAATTATAAAAATAAACGCTATTAAAAAATGACTTTTAGGATGATAAGTTAGAGCAGCTCATTTTAATAATTGTGGGAAATGTTCCAAACTATACTCACACCAAACTATAGTAAATAAATAAGTGGGAAGTATACTTAATTAAAACAAAACTAAATTACAACATAACTGATCAAAATGAAACAAAAATACCTTATAATTAGATTTAAACTACACTTGCTTCCCCATACTAGTGTTAAAACTAAACTAAAAAGACATTGGAAGTTTTAAACCTACATGCACATTAAACTATAGATTTGAATGAAGACAACACAATAATTTAATAATCATGGCATAATCTAAGCCTAATCTAAACCAATGCCTTGGACTACTGTAAAAAAACATGTCTTAAAATACCTTGTGGATATCATGACAACCTCCTGCCTTTGGAGAGCACTTCTTTATGAACTGAATTGAATAAGAAAACAATGTTCCTAGATGAGGAGAGCACTTCTTTATGAACTGAATTGAATAAGAAAACATTAATTTAAAAATAAGAAAAGGTAAGCCTTATGGGCATGTTAGGAGAGTTGGAAACAACCTTGGATTCTGTCAACAAGGATCTTGAGTCTTCCACGGCCACAATAGAGGAAAAAGAGGGTAAGCTAATACAAACTGAATTGAATAAAAGAACATTGATTTAAAAAGAAGAAAAAGTAAGCCTTATGTGCACATTAACAGAGTTGGAAACAACCTTGGATTCTCTCAAAAAGGATCTTGAGTCTTCCAAGGCCACAACAGAGCAAAACGAGGGTAAGCTAGTTGATTTACGATGTTTTGAGTCCCTGGGTCTTATGAGAAAAATGTACACAAATAGAATTCCCTAGCGTGAGAAAATAGTGCTACAATTGCAAAAATTTGAGCTAAATGGCCTTCAAATACCCAAAATCCTTATCCAATGAAGCTATAATAGTTGAACTTCTAACTGAGAATGGATTGTTGGTCTTACAGAGACCTTAAACCTCCATGAATTCAGAAGCCCAAACAGAAAAAGAAAAAACATGGAGGACTTGAGGATGGCATGTCCAGTTCAACACCTCCATTAATGTAGCATTTCCAAGGCTCAAAAATTAGGATTGTAATTATCATGCAAGGGACTAAATATTGAGATTTGTCTGCTCAAATAGTAATCTGACCCAAAATCAATGTATCAATAGTCATTTATTACCTTATTTATGCTTGCACATTACCGGAAGTATGCCAATTATAAACGCGTGATGCCTTTTTGGTGTATCAGCATACTATATATGGTACATAATGATAAATGTGGCAACTGGAGAATGTAAATCATATTTAACACAATGGTAACAAAATCAAACATGTGTTCAATCTATTAAATGACTTTATCCATAAGAATATTGTTGTTGATCATGCAAACAACGAGCTGCACCTTGGAAAGGTCTCCCCCGTGCACCACTTTGGGTGGTTGGTAACGGATGCCAAATTTGAAACCTATGGGGCACCTGGTAAACCACCAATGGCACATTGTGAGAAACAGAGGAATAAACGTCATAGGTCTAGTGAGGCTTCAAAGTGTAAACAAAAATAAAATTTCACCTACTAGTCTACAAATTGAATAACCCATTTAGCCTTGATGGTTGGTATTGCTGTATTCACATATTTTGCCACAACATCCTCTCAATACATGAGACAACAAGCCATGTACTTCCAATGCCTTGGGCCAAACTTGGCCATCATGCTCGAGGGTTCAATCATTGCATTTGTAATCTCGGACACAAATAGTTTCTCATGATAGGTTTTTTGTGCAAAGATTACTCGAGCATAGGAAGAAAACATACATAAAACGAAATTGAGGATATGGTGCAAGATTGATCCAAAACTCTGTCACATCCACAGTAATGATCCCATTAAATATAAAAAATTTGTAATATGCAATACTATATTATTTTTGTGAATTTTCTATGATGTTCTTCCAAAAAATTTAATTGTGGACCCAAAGGACAAACTATTGAATTTGATGCCCTTTAGATTCCTCCTTTCAATTCAGTGTACTATTTTGGGTTTTATATTTCAATAAAATAAATAAAACCACCCACTAATGTGGGGTGTTCAATCAATGAAAAACATGCCATTCAATCGATTTTTTCTGCCAAATAATTTTCCTATATGAGATGAAACGAGAAGTTAGAAAGGTGACCTTTTGGCCCAAGTGGGAACCAAGTGCTTAACACAGGCCGAAAATTATGGTGGATTTCCCTTACCCTAAAAAGAGTAGGAGTAATTCATCCAACCACCACATGGTATCCATTTATGAAATGTTGTATCTCCTCTGCCACAATCAAAACAAATTGCATGTGATTCATACTGGACTATCAATGGCACATTGACAAGAAAATATGTGATTCATATTGGATTGTCAATGGAACATTGACAAGAAAACATTTCACGAGACAAAATTATTTGTTCGATTATGCATTTTTTGGGAAGATATAAGCAAGCAACCAAGGAAGAGGCCCAATGTCAATTTCCATGGATGTGACCAAATCCTGATAGAGCCCAATGTGTGTGTCGGGAAAACTTTGTTTTTGCATGAATGAAAAATCTGGTAAATGATGTGAGAATTGTTGATTTTTTCCAATCTTATGATAGAATTAGGATTTACACAGTTCTGAACCTAGGTGCATAAGATAATATATAATTTAGATTAAAACAATTTATATTTATATATGAATATATACAACATCATATGATATGACGAAGGGATGATGACATGCCATAAATCCAAATGGCATGTAAGTATGACTAATATAAGCCTTGAAAAAATCCCACTCACAACCAAGAAGACTACAAATGTTACTAATATTTCTCATGGACACGTTGTTAATTGTTCCCCTCTCCACACAGATATATAGGTTATATCCTTTTAGCCTAGCCTTCAACAAGTATAGGAAGGACATTTCTTCTTCTAGCCAAGAACCAGTGGTTACATGAGCTCACATTTCAATAGTGGTTTACCTTCGAGTGTTCTATTAGGAAAACCAAACCTGCACCTAGCACTTACCAATTATGCGGTCTCCTTCACTGGAAAGTAGGTTAGAATAAACATAAATTACAAATGACTTTATGGTAGCAGGGAGAAGTTAATGAGGTTTAGTCACTAAGTTCCACTTCCAATGGACTTCGTTGTTTTTTTTCATGTAGGAAAAAAGTCGTATTTCTATTCATATGAAGAAAATTACATTTTGTAGATGCTTAGAGCATATGCATATGAGTTGTCCTGAAAATCAGGACGCATACGAATACAAAATTAACAAGAAAATAAATAATATGCCAGCAGGCCTACACTTTCCTAACTTTTTTCTTCTCCACTTTTCGCCAACCTCCATTGTTGGGAGTGGGACCAATTATAGCAAGCTGGTTTTCCTCTGTATTCATTGGTTGTTCTTTATGAGATTCCGATCCTTCGAAACTATGTGCTTGTTTGGTGCCGCTTATTTCGAGCTGTAATTGTTGCTGCTATATCAAGTTATTTGGCCCCAAATTGGGCCCCTCGGTGCTCTCTCTTTATATGTTTTCCTGTCTCAATTGCATGTCTGTGGGTTCTGTCTTCAGTTCCTCCTCCTCCAACAGTTCGGTATACTGCCAACCTTTGGGTTTTTTCTATTGTTTCTTGTTCCCTTTTGGCTCCTTACTAGCCAATGGGCAGGCATATTGTAGGTTCCCTGTTTGCAAGCAGCCGCGACATCTGAATGTTGTGTTCACATAGTCAAGCGGTTGTGTCCACAGTGAATTATTAAAATTCAATGTGATGTGATCTGGTAGTCCTTGACTTAGGTCCACCTCTATGCATATTCTGACATATGTGAAGATTCCCCGAATAGCTCTGTCCTCATCTGTTTTAAGGTACTTTCCTAAGGAGTTCCCAATGGCTGTTAAAACTTTTTGATGCCAAAAATGCAATGGGAGGTTATGCATCCTTACCCAAACTGGCATTGTTGAAACTATCATGGTATTGGCATCAAAGTCCAAAAACTAGGGCATGATAAAGAGCACATAATTGCCCCAAAACCAAGGCCCCTGATTAATGATGTTGTCTTGTTCCAGTTTTGTGCTAAATCTAACTATGAAAAAACCCTTAAGGCATAGATATATTTCACAGTTAGGTGACCATGATGTGAGAATCCATTGATGCATGGCATCTGCTTTTTGCCAAAAACCATTAAATCTACATATAAGAGCATTATGGGTTAAATCTGTGTATAGATATGTTACCTCCGGCAGAGATACTGTAAGCATGGGTGATTCCGGCTTCGGTTCCACAATGTAGGGGCCTGGTAGCTCTGTTATGGGTGCTGCTCTGTGTTTCAATGGTTCCTTTCCTTTGACTGCATCGCGAAAATATCCTGTAGTTTTTGAGTTGGCCCCCTTGCATCTGCCTCGCAGTCTCAGGTTGAGGATGATGGTTGAATCCTTAACAAATCCATAGTGCTGGAGTGTGTGTTGGTCCTCCAAGCAGAGTCCTGAAAATATCAAATTTTGGTATGTTACTCGAGTTCCCAGTTTGATCTAGATCTCCTTTTTTAACTCTTGAAAATTAAATCTTTAATATAGTTTTTTTTATGAAGAACCCAACCCGAAGAGCTTGAATAACCTAAGAACCCAAGAAAGGAAAAGAACCCGACTTTTTTTTTTGAAGGACCTGGTTCTTCATGGAAGAACCCGGTTGTTCTGGGTTAGTCTGGGAAGAACCCGTACCTGAATTCGGTACTTAGGTGCGGGAACCCGGGACGCGTTCGAGAACCCCACCCCCGGGTGCCCGCACCCGTGCAACAAAGGTACACAGCAATGTCTGCCTTCTATCAATCTGATAAAGTTTTCCTTCAGATTTGTATCCATACATGACGGATCAACCATATCCAGGCCCCGATTTACTGGATTGTAAGCGAGATCTGGTGGATCGATGGCAGATCTAGGGTTTATATGTCTTCCAACTGTGTAAAAAGGTTGTCCACCTCCTATGAACAATTTTTCACGTACTATCGTATTAGATCCAGTGTGTGATTTAGTAGATCGAACACATTCAACAATAATATCATAAGATCTGCCTGATCTAGACCCACTAGCGCGCAGTCTCAGATTGAGGATGATGGTTGAATGTTTAATGACTCCATAGTGGTGGAGTGTGTGTTGGTCCTGCAAGCAGAGTCCTGAAAATATCAAATTTTGGTATGTTACTCGAGTTCCCATTTTGATCTAGATCTCCTTTTTTAACTCTTGAAAATTATATCTTTAATATAGTTTTTTTTATGAAGAACCCAACCCGAAGAACCTGAAGAACCTAAGAACCCAAGAAAGGAAAAGAACCCGATTCTTTTTTTTGAAGGACCCGGTTCTTCATGGAAGAACCCAGTTCTTCTGGGTTAATCTGGGAAGAACCCGTACCTGAATCCGGTACTTAGGTGCGGGAACCCGGGACGCGTTCGAGAACCCCACCCCCGAGTGCGCGCACCCGTGCAACATAGGTACACAACAATGTCTGCCTTCTATCGATATGATAAAGTTTTGCTTCAGATTTGTATTCATACATGACGGATCAACCATATCGTGGCCCCGATTTACTGGATTGTAAGCGAGATCTGGTGGATCGATGGTAGATCTAGGGTTTATATGTCTTCCCATTGTGTAAAAAGGTTTTCCACCTCCTATCAACAATTTTTCACGTACTGTCGTATTAGATCCAGTGTGTGATTCAGTAGATCGAACACATTCAACAATAATATCATAAGATCTGCCTGATCTAGACCCACTAGCACGCGGTTGTCCCTTCTGCTGTCCATCCTCCGTAAATATCTCAGGAACCAGGTCTAGGTTGTTTTCCTCGACAATTGTCTCATGCTCGCAGATGGCCAAAATGGGTTGTCTTTTATCAGTGGGGAGGCCCCTGATCAAATGATCTGTAAGGCCTACAGCACCCTCGAGAATCTTTACGCGCGCCCTAGTCTCCTTGCACATTTTCTTCACAAGCTCTCCTTTCCGCCCAATGATACTCCCCATCTTCTGCACCTGAACAATCAGCTTGGACATCGTCTCCCAGGGCCATCCGATCCATTTCATGTTAGTCGGAGCGTCCGCGATCTCGACCTCGCCTTTGGCCCAATCAAGGGTTGCGGCTCAGAGCGTTGGGGCTGGAACTGTACTGCCCTCCTCCTGAATGTTGTCCTAAGCCATTCTCGCCCTCGTGCGCAGCTGAGGCCATTTGTTGACAAGGCGTTGAAAAAACTTCAGAGTTGGTATCCCTTTTTCTTATTATGGGTAAGGTCTAATGGACTTTGTTGTTATATGTATTATGATTGTAATTTCGCTTTTTGCTTTATCTTTCCAATCTTATTATACATGATCCATAATGGGCTTGATCCAATAACCAACCAAAATATGTATATTAAAATATGTATATTTTAGATAACGCTAGGAGGCTTCCTCAAAGATGATCACACTTCATCAATTCTGTACTTATATTAAATACCTATTTGGGATAACCCTAGGAGGCTTTGTCAAAGATGATCAAACTTCATCAATTTTGTACTTCTATTAAATACCTAATACAATGAAGAGCGTACCATGTGCTCATTCCAAATGTCTTGTCTCTCCACTACCATGTTTGATCTCTTAGGGTTTTCTATTCTTGTATGTGAGTATTTGCACAGCTGACAGTGGTTTAATGTACCTATTGAATTTCTAGAAATGCAAAAATGTACCTATTGACTTTACTTCTAGAAATGCAACAAAATTACTTGCTTCCCTTTTGGAGGGCATTTTTTCACATTTGTGCTTTAACAAAAAAGGTTATGCTCAACAAATATTCAGATTTCTAGGTTTCCCCCCTTTAAAATCTCATTTATACCCAAGATGCATTGTGATACCTTGACAACATGTTCCATGGAGATAGGAGCTCATACCTCTCTTATTTCATGCAATTAATTTTCCATGGTGCTTGAATGTCATATACGTCTTGCACTACAGTCTTTAATGACATTTATAAACAGGCTTGAAATCACTGATGTAGTTCCAAAAAATGCATTGAAAATACTCAACAAGATTCACTCGCATCATGAGAATCAACATTCTCTCAGACTATACCTTCATATGAATTCCTCCCAATAAAACATTATTTTTCAATTTGACTCGTTTTTCAATCATTTCGGGCTATTCCATATAGGTCTTGCACTACAGTCTTTAATGACAGTTATAAACATGCTTGAAATCACTGATGTAGTTCCAAAAAATGCATTGAAAATACTCAACAAGATTCAATCACATCATGAGAATCAACATTCTCTCACACTATACCTTCATATGAATTCCTCCCAATAAAACATTATTTTTCAATTTGACTGGTTTTTCAATCATTTCGGGCTATTCCACTTCATGAAGTGGATAAGGATGTAGAGGATCAACATCAGTGTTGGTTTTCTAGAAAATAAATGCAGGGTAAAAGGATAGCCACACTTGACATAAAGAACCAAAATCAAATATCCAAACCTCATAGAGTTAGTGGGAATGCATGCAACATGCAGAAGCACCAAGATGCATGGCACCTAAAGTAAAGCAAATCAGTAATTCTTTTAACACATTTATAATCAACCTTTTGAATATTGAATCAGTAATTCTTTTAACGCATTTATAATCAACCTTTTAATATTGATTTTAATGTTCAATGTACGGAAAAGAAATATGGTTTGCATATATTAGTTGTGATTTTGGCAACTCTTATGCCCAGTAAAATCTGATCAAGCTAGACTTCACCAAACTTGATTATGTCGTGTCATTATGGGAAGATGGATCTCTTCAAAGGTCTGTGAAGATGGAGAAAGATAAAGAACATGATCAAGAGACGGAGAAAGAAGGGGGAGAAAGATAGAGATTGTGAAAGAGACATGGAAAAAGAAAGAGAGAGAATTGATAAATGTACAATATACTTGGATTAATATAGTGGCAAGGTTTCCTTACTCCCAAACAAGAAGAAGAATATGAATAAGCCAATTTCTGTGTTGGATTTGTCAAACTGTGAATAGTGTACTCCCACCTACCATTTGCTTCCAAAAAATAAGGACACCTTCTTTTAACTTATTAGCTGTGTTGTTTTGACTATAAGTTATTTTGGCTATTTTGAGGGTAAGGTTACTTTTGGGTTTTGCTGAGAAGGATCTTAACATTTGTCATTTTAGATTATGAACTTGCTGTTAGGTTTCATTTTATACTAAACTGAATGCCCAATTGTATTGTAGTATCCCAAGGCTCCTTCAATTCATCGCATTGATCTTGCAACATCTATTTTAAATTACATTTGGGTATCAGTGACATCTGGGAGTGAGGATTAGACCTTCAAGCATATGCACAAGAACCAATGAGGAAAGTCTTCTTCCACTGTGAAGATGAAGATGGCAGGTGTGTAGTTAATTGATATTTGTAGTGTTATTTCTTTATCTACAAAGTGTTTTAGGTGAAACAATTTCATTACTATGCTCTTTATCATGGGATATTTAGTATTGAATGATGGTGAAATTTTAGATCCTTGTTTTTTCTATTATAATAATCGAACTGGATATGTTGTTGGAGTCTACTTATGTTACAAGAAAGTGTGTAGAGGAGTTTCTAGAAAATATGAAGGATGGTACTGCCAAGCAAGATGGTCAAATTAGAATTGAAGACCACTTGGCAAGTTTTTGTAATTCTGCAAGTATCTTTTGCAGTGAGCTTATGAATTGAAAGTATTAGTAGCTGGCCTTGCACAATCTACTCACATTTTTTACTTATTTATAGCTCTAAATTTATGGTGCATAGAACACATTTATGGTGGTCATGGGCTCGATGTAATTTATCAACTATTGAAAAATGTAACTGTTGCTTTGCCTGTCATATTGATCTGCCTAAAGCAAAAGCATGAAGAACGGTCAAGATGTTGTATAGACATGACTAGTGATACTGTTGCAGATGTTTGATGTTTGATGCTCCAATTCTTGTATAATATTCTTGGATAGCCTTAACAAAAATTAAACGATGAATTGGTTGCACCATTTCCATTCAACTCCAATGCCAATGCCAATGCCAAAACCTTTGGTGGAAACGATCCTGAATTTTGGATATTTCTATTCTTGGTTATTTTGGATTCACTTAAGATATTATTTTTCTGCATTCATAATGCATTGGACCTTACAAAGTAGATTCCATGTTGGAACCTGTGTAACTTCTACAAGACCATAATCCATTGTATGCTCCACATCATCCAAATCAGAACAATTGCAAGCATGCAAATGATTTGAATTTCACTGCAACCCGCTACAAAATTGTCTACATCTACATTCTAAAGCATAGTTACCAAATTCGAATTCGAATTCGGATTCGAATTCAATTCGGTACGATAAAAATTCCAATGAAAATTTTCTAATTCGGAAAAAAATCGATAGTATACATTATAAAAATTTGAAATATATACTTTATTTTTTCAACAATAAGATATTTCCACTATTTTATTCAATTCATTTTAAATTTTGAATCATTTTTAATAACTCTAGACTATATAACGACATTTAAGATAAAATTAAAAATAAAATACCCATACATCCTCTTTCCACTAAAAAATTATATCTAAAACTCTAATAGATAAATACATATTTAAAAAATCACCAATATAAATTTATTTATGTAAAATGTGTCAAAATATAAATATATTTAGAAAATCAATAATAACCATCCTCACAAGTTTTCTTTCTATTTTTTTCATATTATTCCGGTTACTGCGGGGATAATGCGACTTATCATTCCCGTTACCTCCGGCGTGATAACACGACACTCTCTACGCGAGTTCATTTTGGGCTACTCATGGCCGGTTATGTGAGGTATTTCCGGGCGAGCATGCACGACAGGCCGGATATGGAACTTATCATTCCGCTTACTGCCGGATATGGCGACTTTATCATTCCAGTTATCTCCGACGTATCATTCCGGTTATCTCCGGCAAGATAACAGCGTATACGGCAATGATAAGTCGCGTATCCATTGGCGATAAGTCCTTTTCAGGTAGATAATTCGCATATTGAGCATAACTAACCCGCATTGCAGAGAAAGACCTAGCATATCTGGCGAAAAATGCTCGGATAGGCATAAATGAAATCGCGTATTCAAGGAGATGCCTACCGGAAATAGTTCGCGTTAGCCAAAAATTGAGTAACGGCGGAGGCATTTGGCATATCTGGTAGCGTATCCTGCGAATAACCGAGGTCTCACTAGCGCATTGATACGGACTAACTCACCTATGAAGTTATTAACAAACCCTATAGGAAACACTGATAAGCGAAAATATAGGTATATTATGATAATGAACATAACCCGGCACAAAATGGCTACGGTAATTCTATTCGTATATGCATTACGGAAACACAGGAGGATTAAGTTACTGACTATTACCCGAACACCTATTACCCAAACACAGCGCGGCTAAAAGATTCGCAGAAAGCAGTAATTGTGAGAATTTGCCTGGTCTTCTTGCAGCAAACGGGAAAAAAACAAGGAAATACAAATTACTCTCAGCAGTCATGGTCGCTAGACTCAAATATAATATGTATGGTCTGAAATACATGTCAATGGCACTTTCTCATGTGCGACTACAAAGAATACACATACCAGGCAAGATATGGGCAGGTTTTGAAAGCGTATCAACTCAAATTAGACCGCTGCCACCCTGTTTGAATGCCAATAGCTGCCGCCCTGTTTGAATGCCAATAACGTCTCGCACCTGCTGCTCTCTGTATCTACCATGACTGCACCGCCCAGTAATTAGCTGAAATCAACTTACAATTCTCTGAATTTTTCAAATGAACACCGTAACAACAACAACATAAGAACACCGAATTCGTAAAGGCGGTGAAAAAGAAAACAATCACCTGTGCAACACTTTCAATTCATCGGCCACATGCATATCGAAATGTCAAAATCGTCCTTCTGCTCCAAAGAAAATCAAGAAAACGGATTACCTCATTCATTAATTTCCGTTGACCAAACTTGGGGACTCGATTAAGGCTCGATATGACCAAGCCATAAGGTGGGCAAGTAAGACCGATAGGAGGGAGGGAGAGCTACAAACATCAATAGTGAATGAATTTCCAATTTACTAAGCGTGAGATATAAACATCAATAGTGAATGAATCTGCAATTTACTAAGCGTGAGATATGGGAGAACCACCGATGGTAGAAGCGTGAGATATGGGAGAAGCACCGAAGGCAGAAGCCTTGATTCAGGCTCAAACGTTCCTTACCGATAGCAGGAAGGGAGAGCAACATGAATAGTGACTGAATCAGCTCCAATCTAAATGATAGATTCAGGCTCAAACGTTCCATACCGATAGAAGGAAGGGAGAGCAACATGAATAGTGACTGAATCAGCTCCAATCTAAATGATATATGGGAGAACCACCCATGGTACGATGGTAGAACCCTCGCCGCAGCTCGCTCTGCTTTCTCATCCAGTGGCGGCCCGCATGGAGGCCACGTTCCATTTTTCATTATTTTTTTATATGATGTTGATGATATAGAGTTACAGATTTTTTATGTATAATGTTTTAATATTTTATATAATGTTGATGATATAGAGTTAGAAGAATTTATATATATAATGTTTTACTATTTTATAGAGT
>APFE030786633.1:2039-15028 GCA_000404065.3 Pinus taeda | reverse complement strand
TTTTAAATGTCCAAATTATATTGAGATTAAATTTTTAAGGGTAAACTTATAAGTTCATTTTTATTAAACCAACCTATATCCATCTAAACTCTATATCGACCAAGTACCAAGAGGGATCAACTCTAAAGAAGTTTGCACCCCAAGAGATTTGATCCCTCTTGAAGCTAGCTAGATCTAAAGTTAAGATGGATCTAGGTTGGTTTAATTATTAATTATAATTATAATTTTATCTTATTTTAGTTGTTATCTTTATGTAATTTGATCGACAAAAAATGTTTTGGTTTTTCTAATTTTCATTAAAAAAATAGTGAAAATTACATATTATAGATGTTTTTTTTATAGAATATCCAAAATACGGTTGTTGATCACATATCGATCATCTGTATAGAAATTCCAGACATAATCCATATGGAGAATATATGCAAAATTACTGTCAAAGTATCATCATAAAAGCAACTATAAATATTTGTCCTGCATAAAAACATCTAACTATTTACCATATATATATATAGATATATATAAAGTGTATATGGTTGAGTATCATTCATGATATTCTTCTGCTTATAGGTGCTCATCCAAAGGTTGGTGGTAGTACTGGTAGTGTTCGTTTCCATTATTCTCTAATACCTACCATATCCCTCATGCCTGGTGCATGCCTTCTTTGGATAGACGACCGGAAATGGTGTTCCTTTCCCTATAAATGTGATGACATGTAACAAGATCATACTGTCCTTTTATCATCAATACTTCATCCAAAATGTTCCTGACTATGTGCACATGACATGTAGATTTCCAATTAAACCAATCAATAATCACTCACGAGTCACCAAAAACCTGACACTGTCGACACACTTTTTCTATTGCAAAGAGAAGGAGCAATTTAAGACTATAGAGTTCAACATAATTGTTTGTTCTGGGTCCCAGTCCACAATTTATATTGAAGCAGTGATCACTATGTAAGAATAGGACAACATCTCCTCCACACCTTCCATTTTGTGATGATCCATCGAAATATGCCTACAACATAGATTGATCAATGTATTCAAAGGCGATAGACCGAGCTTTGGTTCTAGGTTCTTCTTTAGGAAGTAGATTATATATTGCTGCAACTTGTGCCCCAATATGCTCTGGATATATATTTTTGTCTTAGAATATTTTTTTATTTCTCCTGGTCCAGGTTCCCCAACAGATGCGTTGAGAAATGGCAACAAGAAATTCTAGTTTAATTTGCCCTTGAATTAAACTGAGAATTAAAATCGAATTCTATTCTCATAACAACTTGTAAATAGTTAATTAAGTTTAATTAACTTCATTAGCTTAGGAATTTTGAGTTGGAAGTCTTTCTGAAGTCATGTATATGTTCTCCCTAAGTTTCAGGGGTCGAGCATGAGTTTAAATTGAGTTGGAATTAGATCACTGAGTTTACTAAGTTAAGTTTAGTTAAATTAGTTCTAAATTATTTTTGGAACTAATATAGGACTAGCAATCAATTGGTGCACTAATGCATCCACTAGTGCTATTCTAGTTAACTGAAAATTCTCTCATGAGAAACTCATGCATGTTAGTTCAGAGAAAGACCCAGCTGAGACTAGAGTGTAGGGATAGTGTACTATCAGTAGTATTATTTACTGGAGTTTAAATAGAATGCATGCATCAGAGATTGATACTATGATTGGATTGCACAGTTTTGGAAGCATGAATTCCCTTTAAATATGGGTTATTCATCCTAGGAATTACCCAAGAGATTAGGGGCTTGGAGAGCTGCTAAATAGGCTAAGGATTTGGCTTGAGCTAACTTGTGAGCTGAGAGAGTTGAGCATACTTGTGTCAAATTGTTCTAATGAGAATAAGCTTTGAATATTCACTCATATTTATGATATAGTGCAATATAGATAGTAGGGGTTTTGAGCAGTGGATTTCCACAGATATATCTTGTGTTATGTGTTGTTGATTTATCTTCTTCTTGTTCATTTTATTTTCATCGATCTATTGACTTTTGCTAGTTGAAAGTAGAAGTAGATTCTTGTCTCGTGCTTTAGTACATTGCATGATCTTGTGAATCTACATGATTTTCTACATGGTATTGGAGTTGAGAACAATATACTAGAGGATATTTTGAAGTTTTGAGTTTTGGGTTATGGGTGAAATTTGAATTTGTAATACATACTTCAGGATCGACAGATGGCGTTCTATGGTTTGCGGCTATAGTATGCCTTCGAAGGCAGTGCAAATTTGATAGCCTAGAGGGACAATATGGAGGTTGTGCTAGAGGATAATGGCTTCAAGGAATTCATTGATCAAGAAATTCATAAGCTAGCAACATCAGATGGACAAAATTTGGCCGAATGGAAGAAGTGTGTGGCGAAGGCGAGGTGGATAATCCTTGAGTGATTGTGAGACCACATTGTCTCAAGTCTCCATGGCAAGGAAACTACTTATGCTATTTTGAAAGCATTGACGAACTTGTATCAGAACAATAGTGACCAAAGGAAATTCACACTGAAGGATAAATTTCAAAAAATCAAAATGGAGATAGGCGAGACGATTCCAAAGTACTTGACCAAGTTCACTCAGTGTTTGATGAACTTGGAAGTGTTGGAATCATGGTTTCTGAGGATGATATGGTGACTCATGATCTTCTAGGACTCCCAAAGAGTTGGCGTAGTTATCAGGACTTTGTCAATGGTCGAGAGAAGTTTCCAGATTGGGAATGACTGTGGTCAGATTTGATGGAGGAGGAGATCAGGAGGAACACTAGGGATGGATCTTCATCAAATATTGATGATGAAGAGAACCGTGCCTTAAAAATTAAGGTGAAGAAGGGGAAAGGGAAAGCTTCCCATTCCAAATCATGTTCTTGTCATGTAGGTAAGAAGAAAGACATGACGGAAGTTAAGTGTTTTCATCGTCATGAGCTGGGCCATTTTGCTACAAGTTGTCCACTCAAGAAGTTTAAGAAGAAGCCCTCAGGAGGAGCAACAGATGAGGCTTTGGCCTCTCAATTGGAATTGGACTGTGGTCAGATTTGATGGAGGAGGAGATCAGGAGGAACACTAGGGATGGATCTTCATCAAATATTGATGATGAAGAGAACCGTGCCTTAAAAATTAAGGTGAAGAAGGGGAAAGGGAAAGCTTCCCATTCCAAATCATGTTCTTGTCATGTAGGTAAGAAGAAAGACATGACGGAAGTTAAGTGCTTTCATTGTCATGAGCTGGGCCATTTTGCTACAAATTGTCCACTCAAGAAGTTTAAGAAGAAGCCCTCAGGAGGAGCAGTAGATGAGGCTTTGGCCTCTCAATTGGAATTGGACTTTTCCCTCATTGCATGCATGGTGCCATCAATGATGGGGAGTGTATGGTACTTAGAAAATGGGGCTTCATTCCACATTACTGGTGACAAAGAATTATTTAGTAACCTGGAGGAGAAAGATCTACAAATGCATATCGAGATGGGTGATGATGGGAATCATATTGTTACTGGATTGAGCACAATTACTTTTCAGAGGGAGCATGGGGCTCCACTCACCTTGAAGAATGTTATGTATGTGCCTAGTCTGAAGATAGGGATTCAGGTGAAGAGTCTCTATAATTTGGAGGTATCGGAGTGTGTTTCTTTGAGCACAAAAATAGAAAGGGTGCAGAATCGAGACATTGGTGAGTTGTGGCACACACGATTGGGCCACTTGCATCATGGGGCTTTTAAGATATTGTAGCAAACATCTACGGGTCTTCCCAAAGGTATGATTGAGCAAGTTGATACATACAAGGGGTGTATTTTGGGAAAATACATCAAGTCTTCCTTTCATGACAAAGACAATTGAGCAGAGGCTATTCTAGAGTGAGTCCATTCAGATGTGTGTGAATCATTCTCGAGCAAAATCCATGGACAAACATAGGTATTATGTTATATTTGTTGAAGACTATTCTCGTAAATGTTGGATATTTTTCATGCAGAAAAAAGGATCAAACTTTCACAAATTTTTGTGATTTTAAAGAATTGGTGGAGAAAGAGTCAGGAAAGAAGGTTAAAGCTATACAAAGTGATAATGATGGTGAGTATGTCTCAAATGAGTTTAAGAACTTCTGTGTAGCAGAAGGGATTAAACGGGAGTTGATGACACCCCATAACCCTCGGCAAAATGGGGTGGCGAAGAGGAAGAACATAGCATAGTAGGGGCAACATGGGCGACGTTGCATGATCAGGGCCTACCACTACACTTGTGGGCTGAGACATGCAACACTACAGTTTATGTTCATAATCGTAGCCCACATCGGATACCTGATATGAAGACACCAGAGGAGGCTTATTCCGGTAAGAGAGTAGATGTTGGTCACTTCATGATTTTTGGGTCATTGATATATTTCCATGTGACCAAAGATGCACGAAAGAAGCTTGAGTTGACATAAAAGTTGGGGATGTTTGTGGGGTACACTAATACGCCTCACAACTATCAGGTGTAATTGCTAACTAGCAGGATGACGATGGTTCACAGGGATGTCAGATTCCATGAGTAGAAGGCCATGTGATTTTCCCTTGAGAGGGAGCTTGAGCTACATGCAGAAGAGGAGCTTTTAGCTCCTATGGTTGAGGAGCCTCAGATTTATGTGGAGCAACCACATGCAGAGGATTAGGGAGTGGAGAGATCCACTTAGGCAGAGTCTTATAGAGAGGGAAGAAAACACAATAGAGAGGCTAATAAATTATTAGATGATGCACAGGAGAATGTGGGAGCACCCACTTCTTAGCACAGGCAGAGGAGGTCACCTGAGAGGTACACTAGATACATGGTCCTTATGGACAAATGTGTTGTGACATAGCCATCTTCCTTTAAGGAAGCAATGTAGCATCTAGTTTGGGTTGATGCCATGGTGGAGGGGTATGACTACATAGTTCATAATAGTGTTTGGGGTGTGGTCCCAAGACCAGAGAAAAAGTCAGTGGTGAGCTCCTGTTGGCTTTACACGGTAAATCAAGATGCAGATGGTAGTGTGGAGAAGCATAATGCTAGATTTGTGGCCCGTGGCCTTTCACAGGTAGAGGGGATTGGCTATGATGAGAACTTTGATCCTCTTGCAAGGTATTTGTAAATCATGTCTATATTGGAACTATCAACACAAATGGGTTAGAATATACAACATATGGGTGTGAAGACAAGCTTCCTTGATGGCATGATATAGGAAGAGGTTTATATCCTGAAGGTTTTGAGGCCTTTGACCATGAGTCACATGTGTTCCAATCAAGAGAGATTTGTATGGGATGAAGCAAGCACCTTGTGCTTTGTACACTAGGATAGAAAACTACTTCATTGGGTTGGACTTCACGAAGAGTGAAGTGAATGAAAACCTCTACCACATAGTGGTGGAAGGTAAACTGTTGATCATTGTACTTTATGTTGATGATTTCATACTGATAGGTGATGATCAGTTGATCAAATCTTGCAACGAGGACCTTGCAAGAAAGTTTGAGATGAAGGACATGGGTCTCATGCATTAATTTATTGGCATGGAGGTATGGTAGGGAGATGGGGAGTTTTTTGTGTCTCAGGGCAAGTATGCCAATGAGATACTCAAGATATTCTGCATGGAGAGTAGCAAACCCATGGAGACTCCTCTAGTAGGTAACTGGAGGAAGGAGGATGCTACTTCAGGGGAAGTAGTGCAAGTTATTGTTTATAGGTAGCTTGTGGGTTCACTCATGTACTTGGTGAACACACGACTGAATATGTGCTATGCAATTAACCAACTTAGTCAAGCGATAGTTAGGCCTACCAAGATTTATTGGAAGGTGAAAAAGCATTTTTTGAGATACCTTAAGGGAACTTCTGAATATGGAATATGGTACAAGAGGATAGAGGGAGTGAAGCTTCAAGGCTTCATTGATGCATATTGGGCAGGGAGTCCATCTGACATGAGGAGCACATTAGGAGGGCTCTTCAGTATTGGGTCAGCGACAGTTTCTTGGTACAACATGAAACAAAGATCGGTTGCACTTAGTTCGATAGAGGAAGAGTACATGGCTATGAGTCAGGAAACATGTGAGGCCATATGGATAAGGAAGATCATGGTTGGTTTATTTGGCCATTAGATGGATGCAACTGTGATTTACTACGATAATCAAAGTTGTATCAAACTCTTTGAAAATCCATTTTTTCATGATCGGTCCAAGAATATTGATATTTGATATCATCATCTCAAAGATTGTGCATTGAGGCAGATTATGTTGTTAGAGTACATTCCCATGGAGGAGCAATATGCTGACATTTTCAAAAAGGAATTATCAAGATATAAATTTGAGCTTCACAAAGATAGGATCAGGGTAACTGATAATCCATTTCTTGTTGAGAAGGAGTGTTGATAAATGGCAACAATAAATTCTAGTTTAATTTTTCCTTGAATTAAACTGAGAATTAGAATCGAATTCTATTCTTATAGCAACTTGTAAATAGTTAATTAAGTTTAATTAACTTAATTAGCTTAGGAATATTGAGTTGGAAGTCTTTCTGAAGTCATGTATATGTTAGCCTTAAGTTTTAGGGGTGCAGTATGAGTTTAAATTGAGTTGGAAATTAAATCACTTGGTTTACTGAGTTAAGTTCAGTTAAATTAGTTCTAAATTGTTTTTGGAACTAATAGAGGACTAACAATCAGTTGGTGGACTAATGCATCCACTAGTGCAACTCCAGTTAACTGAAGATTCCCTCATGAGAAACTCATGCATGTTAGTTCAGAGAAAGACCTAGTTGAGACTAGAGTGCAGGGAGAGTGTACTATCAATGGTATTATTTACTAGAGTGTCAATATCATGAATGCATAAGAGATTGGTCCTATGTTTGGATTACGCAGTTTTGGAAGCCTGAATTCCCTTTAAATACGAGCTATTCATCCTAGGAATTATGCAAGAGATTAGGAGCTTGGAGAGATACTAAATAGGCTAAGGATTTGGCTTGAGCTATCTTGTGAGTTGAGAGATTTGAGAGTACTTGTGTGGAATAGTTCTAGTGAGAACAAGCTTTGAATCTTCACTCATATTTATGATTTAATGCAATATAGATAGTAGGGGTTTTGAGAAGTCGCTTTCCCCAAATACATCTTGTGTTATGTGCCATTGATTTATCTTCTTCTTGGTCATATTGTTTTTATGGATCTATTGGCTTCCACTAGTTGAAAGTAGAAGTAGATTCTTGTCATGTGCTTTAGTACATTGCACGAGCTTGTGAATCTACAAGGTTTTATACATGTTGAGTAGGGAAAATTCCATAATTTGTTTGAAGATGCCTCATTCCACCATGTCCTCCATGCCTCATTAAAATATTCTCCCTGCCACCTGATACACGCATCTAAATTATGATATATCATATTCCATATCTGGGATGTTATAGGACCATAAATAAACTAATGATCTATAGATTCCTCATCACCTTTGCATAAATCACACCAAGGTGGACCATGATAAGATATATTTTTTAGATTGTCTCCTGTATGGATATTGTTTCCAAAAAACACCATAAAAATAGTCAAGATTTTGATGGATTTTTCAGTTTCCAAATATACTTCCACCACCATGACTATACCTTGGTTCGTTTTAGCGTAAGAATATATATATATATATATCCTTCTTTAGGGGTGTATCTCCCATGCACAAAATGAATCCAAAGTATTTCATCCTCTCTATCGAGATTCCTAACATGAGAGTTTGTGAGGGGTTTGGTATAATTATTCCACAGTTCATGCCATTCTATAGGAAGATTGAGATTTTGTGCCGATAACCATCCTCGTGCCCAAATAGATGTGTTGTTTGAATCAACTATTTGATTTAATGTTCTTTTTCCCTTCTTAACAAAAAATGTCACAACTATAGGGGGGATTATGTGTTGATCAACACTTATAAACCATGGATCAAGGTCGATTCAAACCCGCTCACTCGATCCCACACTCCATGCCAAACCTGAACCGATGATATTAAACAAGTCAATTACAACCTTCCAAATAGTTGATATATTTAGTTTTCTCTTATTTGGATTCCTGGTCTAATCCTCCAAAGAGGGGGTAAATATATTTCCTTGATACAACCTTTGTCCATAAACTAGCAGGAGATAACAATCTCCATTCAACTTTAGCATCAAGCGCATGAGAGAAACAATTTAAATTTTTTATTCCCCAACCACCCCATTTTTTGGGAGTGCAATCCTTTCCCAACTAACCCAAGAAAAAGTTCTGCCTTATTTTGCGCCTCTTCACAAAAAACCACAACATATTTTTCGAACTAGGCCTAATATACCTTTAGGTATCTAGAACAAAGACATCCAAAGTACTAGAATTGCCTCCAATACTAGTTTGATGAGTAATAATATTCCTACAAGAGATAACAAATCATTCGTATATATATATATATATATATAGCTTCCAAATCAAAATATTTTGATTAATATTTATAACTACTATTTTTTGTTTTTGTTTTTTGATTCCATTTTATTTTTATTTTTATTTTTTTAATGTAATTTGATTGAGTCAAATGGTTACATAACATAACAAGACAAGACATTACATCTCTTTCATAATAGGATTGATAGCTCTTCATGACATAATCACTTCTTGTTGAAAATAACAACAAGAAATGATAAAAATAGAATCCAGAAATTCCAATTTTAATTTGTCCTTGAATTAAAATTGTGAATTAAAATCGCATTTAGTCTCACCAGTTGCTTGGAAATAATTAATTAATTCATTATGGATTAATTAGTCGGAGAAGTTAAAGTTAAAAGTCTTTCTGCAATCATGCAATAATTATTCCTTAGATTAAGGAGATAAGATTGAGTTATATTTGAGTTGTAATTAGTTAACTGAGTTTACTGAGTTAAGTCCAATTAAATTAGTTCCAAACTGTTTGAGGAACTAATTGTGAGTTAACAATCAGTTGATGCATGCGTGCACTCAACTAGTGTACTCCATATAACTGAAGATTCCCTCATTAGAAACTCATGCATGTCTATTTTGAGAAAGACCCAGTTGAGCTAAATGTCAAGGACAATGTACTATCAGTTGCACGTGTTTTCCTATAAAGGAAAATCATGCATGCAGTCAAGGGAAGATTCCTTGAGGATTGTGCAGTTCTGACAGTTTTTTAGAGCAGTGTGTGAGCGTAGTGTTCCACTGGGTGAAGGAGATCATCCCAGACGAATTGCGCAAGGAAATAGGAGCTTGGAGGGCAGAGAGGAAGGCATGTGAGAAGCCAGGTTTGCCTGTGAGCATCCAGGAGGATTGTACCTGTTAGCCTCCTGCTCATAGCAGGTATTCATCTTTCATGATTAACATGTTTACATGCTAAATATGTCATGCTCTGAAGGCTGCAATGTTCCATATTTAACACTCAGGCCAAAGAAGTGTCCATGAGAGTCTTCCAGCCTAAGTGCCTCTGCTGTATTCTAATTTTGAGGAGTTATTCCATTTTTGAAGAATTTTCAGTTAAAGGGAGGTCCAAATAGCTTAATCTTGGTCTCCCTAGGTTTCAATTTCCTGTTGTAGAATATAGAGAATCATTATCTGTCCAAACAACTTCATTTGGGTAGGTTCTTAGATAGGTAGAGAACCAAGGGTGCTCAACAGCTTAATCTGAGCCCCTGGATTGAATAAGTGTAGATGTAGGTAGGAGGACGGTAAATAAAAGAAAAAGTTGAAAAGTTGGGTTTGCTAGTTCAAGTGCACCCAATCCAAAAGAAGAAAAAACGCTAGGTAAAGTAGGCTGGGTAAGTAGTTTTGTGGTTGCAGAGATCAAGCTATGTGATCCATTCATATTTTCAAGTGTCATATCTATCTAGATCATAGTTTTTTGGCACTTTCTCATGTTGATCAGATTAGGCAAGGCATCTCTAAATCCCCTTTCTTCTTATTTCCCAAATCATTTACTAACATCCCCTTGAGGACTTTGGGATCTGCCCAACCAATCTAATTCTCACTCCATCCTAGTTAAAAAACCAAGTTGACATCTGAGTTGGCTTAGTGAAAAGAAGCCACATTTCTTGTGTAAAAATAATCTTTACACAAATTCATCATTCCCCTTACATTTCCATTCCACCAAGTCATACTAACTCCTAACTTTATTATTTAGCTCCCCAAGTCATTCCCCTATCCCCTACTATGTGAAAACTATATAAAAAACCCAAAAATACTAAATATCCCACCCCATGGCAACTATAGCCTAATAAATAAATGTCCGGGAAATACTAGGTCTATTTGGGGCCTTAGTATTGGCCCTTCCACGCTCATTTCCCTTGGGATTTATTTAAACCTCTGGTTAAATAAATAACCATGCTAAACCCCTCCCCCGCACACCAAACCACACCACACCTCGCGCATGCATAACCTTTGGATTTCATTGATATTTGGTCAATGAATAACCATGACCCCGAGAGCGCATTTAACCCGCAAAACCTAAAGTCTAAAACCCACCCACTGCCGCGAATATTCAAACGTTTATCGCGCGCGCTTTTTATTTAAACCCTGCTCATCTTCCCCTCCCTTCCACCGTCGGATCGTCTCTCCCAGATCCGACGGCCCTCATGCATATCGGGCGCCCTTACATTACGGCACAATAGTGCCCGATGGTCGATGATTTCACCGTCGTACACTAGGACACTTTTCGGCTTTTCATTGCGTCGGGCCGCCCCTGACAGATACCGCCCTCGTACCAAAAGCGGTCTGATGCAAACCGCTTATCGTCCTCCCCTGTTGTCACTTCACCTCATGACGATGCCGCCATCTCACCTGCCACTGTGCGTTACCCTGCTGCGTCACCCTGCCACGTCACCCTACCACGTCACCCTGCTGATGTCATCATCCATACTAGGTCCCACTGCTGACGTCATGTTGACATCACCTGCCATACCGCTGATGTCATCTGCTGAAAGGAAAGCGCGCAAGCGCGAAATTGAGGCTTTGGAGGCCCGAAATCAAATTATGAGGCAGTTTTCGATGCGCAATTAGCGCATCGCTATGAGAAATAGGCCAAAATGGGGAATATTTTTTCTCAGTGACTGTTTTTGTCGCAAAAGGGAAAAAAAGGGGCGATTTAACAGTTTTTACCACATCAGAGAAAAGAAGAAGCCCAGATTCAATCAAAGAGTATCAGTGAAGCTGCAAAGAGTATTAGATCGACCATATCAGAGCCGGGAAAGCATTAAAGACCATCCATACAAAGTCAATGAACACCAGAACAGAGTCACAGGCCATTAAAACCGAATCATAACAGATTTAATAGGAATCACAGTCACCTAAGAGCAGCAGAACCGACTAAGAGGTGCTGATAAGAAGTGGAGGGTGCAGTAATTGTAGATTGGACAAGTAGAGCTGCCAGAGGACGACAAATAGCCTCATTTTTGGAACAACTGCCCCCCAGCGCAACATTAGATAGATATTTTCAATACTTATAAAACAAGTTAGGTTAACTGCATTTATTTCCTAAAAACGATCTTCTAGCAGATCTTTGTTGTAGATATTTTGCCTATAAATACAACCCTGAACAAGGTAATAAGGGTTGGTGGGTTGTTTGGTTGATCTCTCATTTTGAGAGCTGCACTGTAAATATTTAGAACTTATGTAATCAAAGATTGCTGGAATGCTTGCATCTGAACTGGCTGGTTGTGCTTTTAATGGCTTGAAGAAATTGGTATGGAATTCTCGTGCTTGCTCATGGTTCAATAAGTTTTTCCTCCCTTCGTTTATCAGTTTATACATAGTTGTACCAAATACATATCATAATCTAATTTGCAGGAAAAAAGAATAGACCAAAATTAGTTTTCATGCCCTCTGTGCTCAATTCTTGTAACTTTCCATGTTTTCCTCTAAATCAGTGATGAATATGCATTCTTAATTGCGCATGTTTAAGCTTTTTCCCTTCACATATGAATGTTGTCTCGGAATTATTCATTGCTCCCAGATATCACTCATCCACTTTCCCTCTTTGGCTGAATGAGAGATCCTTAATTGCCTCTCATTCCCTAACCTCCATTTCACTCTTGTTCTAGCATAAAATCATTGTGCCATGTGTAGCTATCTTGCTCCATATTCCCTTCTTCTACCAGAGAAAAAACACCCTTCAATTCACAGTCATGACTCCATGCCCAATGGTTTGAACTTCTTACACTTTGCATGTCATCTCTGTTTGATTAAGATCAACCCTCCCACTAAACCAAATCAAAACCCATGTGCATCATATCTAGCCTAAAATCACCCCTTAAACCAAATTTAAAATCCTGAAGAGAGAGACCTCTCTGACTGTTGGTAGGCTAGGACCTGCAGTCCAAAGATTGGTTTGTGGTTACCTCGGCCGTATTCCCTCGGGAGTCAAAGGGAACAACCTGAGTGATAACAGTACCGAGAGTTGGCTAGCTATGAGAGCTAAGGATTTGTATAATTTTGATGTATCTCCACCTTGTATGATAATACAGATAGTGGGGTTTTTAGTTGAGGCTTTCCCCTGAGTATTTTCTGTGTTTCATGTGCATTGATTCTTCTTCTTATGGTTATATGTGTTTAGCTCGATCTTGCTCAATATTTAAGCTTCTAAAAATTCATAGTAGAAGTAGGTTACAGTATTTTTTTTTTGGCTATATTGCATTATCGGGTTAATCTACAGTCAGATTTTCTACATAGTCTTAGAGCGAGATTTTTAGAGAATTTCCAGAATTTCTACATGGTTTCAGAGCCAAGTTTATCGGCGCTGTGAACAATATATGGAGTAGAGAATTCAAAGTTTGAAGTTCGGGGTTGCAGGTGAAAAATTGAATTCTTATCATACTTCAAGGTTGGCCAATGGCATTCTATGGCTTGAGACTCGAGTATGCCTTGGAAGGCAACTCGAATTACATCATATGGAGAGATAGAATGGGGGTTGTATTAGAAGACAATGGCTTGAAGGATTTCGTTGATCAAGATATCCCAAAGCCAACTTCAACTAATGCACAACAGTTGGCTGAGTGGAAGAAGGGTGTG